>APFE031738573.1:48129-78099 GCA_000404065.3 Pinus taeda
TCTATCTTGCAGAAAAGTAAATGAAAAAAACAAAACTGAAAGAAATAAACAGTGCTGGAATTAGAACTAAGAAAATAAATCAGCAGAAGGACAAGATAATTCCATCATGTCATTAGTCATTAAAAAGCTATGTGCATTACTAATCTACAATCAACTAGTTGAACGCACTTGCATGAATGAAAAATCTAATCTATCAAACTTGAAAGCAATCAAATGACATAATGAAATCAAAGCAAAATTTATAAAATGAAATCTACTCTACCTTACATTCTAATATGCTCTATGACATCTACTTCACATCTCCTTCTATGTTGAGAACATCAAAGCTTTATTCAAATTCTTCAAAATTACAAAGTACAACAAAGCTCTCTAAAGCTTCCAAAAGCCATCAAGGAAGAACTACAAACTCCAAGCTAAAGAACTCCAAATTCTAAGCTTACAAGCTAAGACTAATAAGCTAACAAATGAAGGAGAGAGATCTCCTATTTATACAAAAATATGAGAAGTCATCTCATTAATGAGAGTCCATTAATCTCTCCCTCTACCTCTAGAGTCCTAATCAAAATAGGAACTGATAAGACACATGTTTTTTTAGAGTTACAATACAATTATGAGATGTGACACATATCCTCATGATCCCATGATTCTTTCCACTCAAATTCGAATTTGGCCTTAGAGTGCCACATAAGGGTCTTCTAGAAGCCTCCTTTCAACCTACACATGTCAAGAATCTCAACCATTGGTTAGGTATAAGCATATGCACATTATTTTCTAATTTTTAACCACAAATTCACTTAAAAGGCTTAGAATTAATAAAGTTTGGAAAAACATAAATGTGGCCCAATGATAATGAAAGTGGAATGAATGTGGTGACATAGTAGGGAAATGGAGGTGATATAATGGACATAATAGTGAAAGTGTAATGGAAATGAATGACATTTTCAAGACTCAACATACCCCCCAACTGAAGCTATTGCGTGCCCTCATGCAATATATATTACATTAATTCTTTTGATCCTTGAGCTTTGGCTTAACTTTGCATGATATCATTTGATAACTTCATATTGTTGCAAAGTGTTTTACTTGAATAGCAACATGGTTGGTTCTTGTGTTACAACAAATTTTATTTAATTTTTTTGTTGCATTCTATTTTGATCTTTGAACTTTGCATAATGATATTTTGATTATTGTTGCAAAGTATATCTTTATTTGATTGCATGATGGTTGGTTCTCGTGTGACAACCATGCTTTTGTTTGTATCCAATTTATCCTTTAAGCACTTTTTTTGAAAAGCCATTGTATGCTCATAATAACAATGTAATATTTAATATCTGTTGGAAGTATGTGAGCTCCTGAATATGATATGGACATGGCAAGGTATGAAAATGATTGTACTCCCCCCCCCCCAAACTGATGGTATTGGCAATTTTATGAAATGAGGAAGAGAAATGTTTTTCCAACAATTATCATCCTAGCTTTTCATGGAATTTTATGGTCAAAAGTAAGAAAATGACGTACCTTCACTTACCCTTTGGAATGGATGAGTTGTATGTGTGGTGGCTGCAAAATTCCGATCATATTCTTCTTCAAGTGGTTGAACAAGAGGAGTCATGGATAAAGAGATAAGATAACTTTTTATTGCTTCTACTAAAACTTGTTGAATCTGCTCCAAAATGCTAAAAATAATAGTTTTCAGGTCTTCAAAACTCATTGGCACAATTCCTACTATGTGAAAAGATGTTCTGATGTCGAACATAGTAGGAAATTGTTGGCTTAGTGACCATTAATGGATGCCACTAGTCAACACGAGAACTCTCACCATTGATGACAATAAGAGTCAATATGCCCAAACACATCTTGCTAGGTACGAATGAATTTGTTGATGTCGAGTCACCTAGAAGATCTGATGAATAAGGGACATTAATGTATTCCCATTGTTTGTCAACATGAGGACTTGCCATTAAGGCATGCACGCCTCAAGGTGTTTTTACAAAGAAATTAGACTCAAAGGACTATGTACTCAATAATTTGCATTGAAGCAGGGCTTATTTGCGGAATGAAAATGACAGGAAATGAAAGATGAAAATGGAAAATGGCAACGGAGAGTAGAAATGGAAATGGGAAATAAGCATGTGAATGAGCCTCTTGCTTTTATTTGTGGGTTATGAATGGATAAAAAGGGATAAAAAGTGTATGTGAATGTAAATGGAAAATATGGAGGAAAATGAGATGAATGGTTTATTATGAAATATGGATGTGATGGATGGATGTGATGGAGACAACAATATTTGAAAGTTTTTCAAGTGTTTGGATCTGATTTTGCATCAACATATTTCCTCTTTGTTGTTGATCATCCTTTTATGAAAAAAATTGGTCTCTTAGAGAGACACCATTCTCTTGTAGTCACTTGTCCTTTCTCCTGGAACCTGCAAAAAAACTAATACTTCTTCTGCAATGGAATGTAAGGTTATCAAAGGAGAGAGGTGATCAATCTCTCTAGTTATGATATTTACACACAAAAACTAAGAATTCGTATTAATGAAACAAGTTCTTAAAAGAAAAATCAAAAGAATTTATACCTGCTTTGGAATTGGTGCCCAAGTTGAATGTTGCTTCTTTTCTGCAATTTATTTCATTATTTTCCATTTCAAACTCTGATGATGGATTTCTCGTTGTGTATATCTTTTTGAGATCTTTCTGATGGTACTTAAATCATCAAAATCTGATTTTGTATGAGAAAGATAGGTTGATTTGAACAATGAGATTTTTCTGGTTGTGGAATTGGACTTTAGCTGCGGAATGTGCACAGTTTCTGTAGCTAAGAATCTTGAATACAAAGTTAGCCATTCATCTTTTATCATCAGTCCAAAATTAATCAATACCTTCAGAAAAGTGAGCAAATAACTTATTCATTTTATTGATTCAAAATTATTATTTTTTTTTTCTTGACATGCAGCGACTTAGTGTGGCGATTCAGTGTGGTGACTTAAGGATAACACTCAACTTGACTTCCTTTTGACCAGGGCCTTTTCCATCGAATTGGATCAGGTGAATAGGACACCATCCATGTACTAACATTTCCCTAGCTACCCATGTGGCTTGTTTTGCTTGATGACACCTGCAACCTAGAGTTTAGCAAAACAACTGTGAAAAGTTGAACCAGTTGCTTAAAGTTGAATCAGTTGTGGAAAGTGGCTGAAACAGTCAACCATCAGTTTTACGCATATTTTGAATACTTGTGTTGTGCATAGCATTTTATCTCTTCCACACTTTCCTATGGAGTTTCTACAACCTTAAAAGTAAGTGATTTATCTTTAAAAATGAGATTTTTATTTGAAACAAAACCAACCAAAATGATATTGATCCCTTCTCTTAACTGAAAATGCAAGTGTTTACTACACAATAAGCTTTGGGCTTCCCATACAAACAACAAATAAATTCTGATAAATAATCAAGGATACCAAGGTCATTCTTGATAATAACATCGTTGTCTAGCCTGAGCAAGGACTGGACTATTTGTGCAGTGTCATGTTACAACATTACATTGTTTTGAATCCAGGTATGCATATATTGAGCCATAACTCATGTTTAAGACAATTCCTAGGAATATTAGATGACACTTCTGAAAAATAACAACACCAACTTACCTACATGGGATTCATTCCACTCCATGGCAAAAATAGCCAACTCCCATAAGATCACACTAAATCTAAAACTCTGGAACGTGGAAATAATGAAAAGAGTTATGTGATTTTTATTTTTTATTTTT
This sequence comes from Pinus taeda, assembly GCA_000404065.3. Classification (NCBI taxonomy): domain Eukaryota; kingdom Viridiplantae; phylum Streptophyta; class Pinopsida; order Pinales; family Pinaceae; genus Pinus; species Pinus taeda. The sequence continues at coordinate 51,899 of APFE031738573.1, forward strand.
TTGAATGCATATAATTAGCCATAACTGATGTACGAGTCAGGAGAGAAGCTGTTATAGATTAAAATCAAGATTGAATGCTACTCCATGCCACGTCTATCAATCGTCTATGAAGAGCCATGTTCAATTAGGATAAGTCACATAATCAGTTGTTAAACAATGTAATAGTGAAGTGCGAGACATGGCAGGAGACATGGTGGAGTGGAATAAAGAAGTATGAGTTAAAAACGAAAAGCATTAAGTCATGAGGTGAGGTGGAGTAAGGTTAAATGCCAGCACATAATTCGATTCCTATTTAGAATTCTCTTCCTCAGGCACGCCGAGTTATATTACAGCCCGTTCATTTAATTGAAATTCCGTTTTTTTCACGCGACAAGCAAAAATGCACTCCAAAGAACCGAGGATTTCGCTCAGACCACCACAAATTTCTTCAAACGGTTTCTGGGTTATCTAATTGACCCAGCTGGCGAAAACACCCATGTTTGTTTCCTTCAAATTCGCCTCTGTTTGGGAAAATCACGTGTTTGAAATTTGACGTTTTTCTGTGTTTTACGCATTTGTGGATTAGCTGTTTTGTTTTTTTATGAATTGCTGCATTCAGATTTTTGGTTTGATTTGTTACGTAATTGCCTTAGTTGTGCTTGTCACTAATGGTGGTCCACCTTCACGGAGCGGGATTGAACAGTCCACAAATTAATTTTGCTGACAGTCCAAAAAAACGAATGCACAGAGATAAAAGAACAGTGCACACATCTTGTTGCGTATTGAGGAGAAGACGGGTGATAAGCACTGCTACTTCTCTATCTCATTTCAAAGCATGTGATGTTCAACTATCGTTGATCTATTATCCTCATGTTTAGTCAATATTTAGAAATGTCCTTCTGTCAGTAAATGTAATCAGCTTACATGCTCTCGCCCTTGGAGAAAAATGACTACTCGGACTTCAATAATTTAATGGATCACAAGAAGCTACCTTCAAGAATTCAACCCTCTATTTCTGACTGATAATGTAGCTATCCAAAGGTGAAATCAACTCCAAAAATCTGCCACTAAATGATGAATGCCTCCTACAAGAATCAACCTCCAAAAATGCATGATTCGGTCCTCAAACAAGGAGCTCAATCCACCTGAAATAAATTTCAGCCTCTAAAAAGAAATGTCGAGGTCCCTTGATGGAGTTAACATGGATTCTACAAATTTGCATTCACCTTTTTATTGTTACCTAATCGTTTAACATTTGAACCCTTGGTTTTTTCGCATATATAGTGCATTTTATTTATTTATTTATGTTGTAGGTTTGTTTCAAGGCAAAGCTTGAACAGGGAGGCAAATTTTATTGTTGAAGCCACAGTGAAAGCTAGGATTCAAGATAGCCATAGATTATTTTTCTTATTCTTTTTTTTTTCTCTGAAATTGTAAATTTTTATAATAAAGATTAATGATTTTCAATTTCAGACAGCAAAGACTTCAAGAAAAACATGCTAAAACCAGGACTTTGACTGAGGTCTTAGGTTGGTTTTTCATCGATCTGAGCTGGGTGACTAGGATAGGATCCATGTCGGGACAATTTTGGAGATGCCCATGTGGTTGGTTTTTTTATTGGATGCTTGTAACCTGTTAAACCATGAAACAGCTGCAGAATTCTCAACTAGGTGCGGAATCAGGGCACTTTCCGTAGCTAAGTTGCAAAACCTTATTAAAACAGGATACAATGTTTTGAGGACCACTACAAACCATAACCAGTCAATTTTGGACAATTTGAACCTATCAAAGCAATTGGGTTTCATTTTTTTCCCCTTTTTTTTTAAATCAATTGAAATGATGAAGTTTATTTTGTCTCCTCTTTTTTTTCTTTTTTTCTTTTTTTTAGAAATAACAATCATTTTTCTGATCCTTCAGATCATACAAAGTGCAGGAGGAGAGCATACTCCAAAACTATTAATTTTTTTTTTTTTTTTTACTTAACAACTTTTTTCTGATCCTCTAGATCACACAAAGTGGCAGGAGGAGAGCATACTCAAGAATTATCAGAAAAATTTCAGATGTAAGAAATAAGGTCTCCTAATTACACTTCCACGGCAACGGCGCAAAATGTCTAGTCAATTTTAATGTCTAAAATTGATCTACATAAATTATCAATCCGGGTATCATAAACTGATGAAGTGTGGTGCACCATATGTGCTTAGTTAACCTTTTTCTTACTTCGTTGTTTTATAGATTTTTTTTTTTTTTTTTGGTTTTGTTAATGTTGGTTTCCTAAAGTATCTAATGCAAATGGAAATCCTATTCTAAGGTCTTAAGAATACTTTTAAAAGTCAAGTATGGATGTAGATTTGAAGACAAAGTTTATGTCTCTAATTGTAACTTCCAAAACTTAGCACTTCAAAAGATCTTAAAACATGTTATTGATGGAATTAGTACTTAAACAAAAGTGTAAATATGCAGCTACTTCAATCAAACAAAAGATGAAATACTAATCAAAGTTTTCAAAAAGGTTTTCAAACTTGAAATGATGAAATCAATTACTAAGAGAAAATAAAAATGTACCTAAATTCTAATTAAACCAAACAGTGAGCTAGTGACTATGAAACCCAGTATCCTTGCTGCTGTATAAAAAGAAAACTGAACTTAAAGCAATTTAAAAACTATAAACAAAGCAAACTAAAACATACTACATCAACTCATATGCTGACCCCTCACCATTCTACTCGCTCTGGCTATAGAAGGTAATCATAAACAAATTGAGTAATCTGATGTCTAAATTGCATAAAATGAAACTAAGATCAAACTACGCATTCGTACTTCAATCCCTCACCATTCGACTCGCTCTGGCTATAGGAGGTAACCGAAAATGACATGAGTAATCTAATCACTAACTTGCAGAAAAATAAACTAATATCAAACTACGCATTCATACTTCAATCCCTCACCATTCGACTCGCTCTGTCTATAAGATGTCACTGAAAATGACATGAGTAATCTAATCACTAACTTGCAGAAAAATAAACTAATATCAAACTACTCATTTATACTTCAATCCCTCACCGTTTGACTCGCTCTGGGTATAGGAGGTAACTGAAAATGAAATGAGTAGTCTAATATCTATCTTGCAGAAAAGTAAATGAACAAAACAAAACTGAAAGAAATAAACAGTGCTGGAATTAGAACTAAGAAAATAAATCAGCAGAAGGACAAGATAACTCCATCATGTCATTAGTCATTAAAAAGCTATGTGCATTATTGATCTACAATCAATCGGTTGAACACAATTGCATGAGTTAAAATTGCATGAATGGAAAATCTAATCTATCAAACTTGAAAGCAATCAAATGACATAATGAAATCAAAGCAAAATTTACAAAATGAAATCTACTCTACCTTACATTCTAATATTCTCCATGACATCTACTTCACATCTTCTTCCATGTTGAGAACATCAAAGCTTTATTCAAATTCTTCAAAATTACAAAGTACAACAAAGCTCTCTAAAGCTTCCAAAAGCCATCAAGGAAGAACTACAAACTCCAAGCTAAAGAACTCCAAACCTTAAGCTTACAAGCTGAGACTAATAAGCTAACAAATGAAGGAGAGAGATCTCCTATTTATACAAAAAGATGAGAAGTCATCTTATTAATGAGAGTCCATGAATCTCTTGCTCTACCTCTAGAGTCCTAATCAAAATAGGAACTAATAAGGCACGTGTCTTTTTAGAGTTACAATACAATTATGAGATGTGACACATATCCTCATGATCCAATGATTCTTTCCACTCAAATTCGAATTTGGCCTTAAAGTTCCACATAAGGGTCTTCTAGAAGCCTCTTTTCAACCTACACATGTCAACAATCTAAAACCATTTGTTAGGTATAAACATATGCACATTATTTTCTAATTTTTAACCACAAATTCACTAAAAAGGCTTAGAATTAATAAAGTTTGGAAAAATATAAATGTGGCCCAATGATAATGAAAGTGGGATGAATGTGGTGACATAGTAGTGAAATGGAGGTGATATAATGGACATAATAGTGAAAGTGTAATGGAAATGAATGACATTTTCAAGACTCAACATATCCCCCAACTGAAGCTATTGCATGTCCTCATGCAATATATATTACATTAACTCTTTTGATCCTTGAGCTTTGGCTTAACTTTGCATGATATCATTTGATAACTTCATTTTTCTGCAAAGTGTTTTACTTGAGTTGCAACATGGTTGGTTCTTGTGTTACAACCATTTTTTTGTTGTTGCCTCATATTTTGATCTTTGAACTTTGCATAATGATATTTTGATTATTGTTGCAATTATATCTTTATTGGATTGCATGATGGTTGGTTCTTGTGTGACAACCATGCTTTTGTTTGTATCCAATTTATCCTTTAAGCACTTTTTTTTTTTTGAAAAGCCAATGTATGCTCATAATAACAATGTAATAGTTAATATATGTTGGAAGTATGTGAGCTCCTGAATATGATATCGACATGGCAAGATATGAAAATGAATGTATTCCCCCCCCCCAACTGATGGTATTGGCAATTTTATGAAATGAGGAAGAGAAATGTTTTTCCAACAATTATCATTCTAGCTTTTTATGGAATTTTATGGTCAAAAGTTAGAAAATGACATACCTTCACTTACCCTTTGGAATGGATGAGTTGTATGTGTGGTGGTTGCAAAATTCTGATCATATTCTTCTTCAAGTGGCTGAACAAGAGGAGTCATGGATAAAGAGATAAGATAACTTTTTATTGCTTCTACTAAAACTTGTTGAATCTGCTCCAAAATGCTGAAAATAATAGTCTTCATGTCTTCAAAACTCACTGTTACAATTCCTACTATGTGAAAAAATGTTCTGATGTCAAACATAGTAGGAAATTGTTGGCTTAGTAACCATTAATGGATGCCACTAGTCAACACAGGAACTCTCACCATTGATGACAATGAGAGTCAAGATGCCCAAACACATCTTGCTAGGTACAAATGAATTTGTCGATGTCGAGTCACCTAGAAGATCTGATGAACAAGGGACATTAATGTATTCCCTTTGTTTGTCAGCATGAGGACTTGCCATTAAGGCATGCAAGCCTCAAGGTGTTTTTACAAAGAACTTAGACTCAAAGGACTATGGACTCAATAATTTGCATTGAAGCAGGGTTATTTGCGGAATGAAAATGACAGGAAATGAAAGATGAAAATGGAAGATGGCAATGGAGAGTAGAAATGGCAATGGGCAGTAAGCATGTGAATGATCCTCTTTCTTTTATTTGTGGGTTATGAATGGACAAAAAGGGATAAAAAGTGTATGTAAATGTAAATGGAAAATATGGAGGAAAATGAGATGAATGGTTTATTATGAAATATGGATGTGATGGACGGATGTGATGGAGACAATAGTATCTGAAAGTTTTTCAAGTTTTTGGATCTGATTTTGCATCAACATATTTCCTCTTTGTTGTTGATCATCCTTTTATGAAACAAATTGGTCTCTTAGAGAGACCATTCTCTTGTAGTCATTTGTCCTTCCTCCTGGAACCTGCAAAAAAAACTAATACTTCTTTTGCAATGGAATGTAAGGTTATCAAAGGAGAGAGGTGATCAATCTCTCTAGTTATGATATTACACACAAAACTAAAAATTCGTATTAATGAAACAAGTTCTTAAAAGAAAAATCAAAAGAATTTATACATTCTTTGGAATTGGTGCCCAAGTTGAATGTTGCTTCTTTTCAGCAATTTATTTCATTATTTTCCATTTCAAACTCTAATAATGGATTTCGCATTGTGTAGATCTTTTTGAGATCTTTCCAACGGTACTTAAATCATCAAAATCTGATTTTGTATGAGAAAGATAGGCTAATTTGAACAGTGAGATTTTTCTAGCTACGGAATTGGACTTTAGCTGCGGAATGTGCACGGTTTCTGTAGCTAAGAATCTTGAATACAAAGTTAGCCATTCATCTTTCATCATCAGTCCAAAATTAATCAATACCTTCATAAAAGTGAGCAAATAACTTATTCATTTCATTGGTTCAAAATTATTTTTTTTTTTCTTGACATGCAGCGACTTAGTGTGGTGACTCAGTGTGGCGACTTAGTGATAAGACTCAACTTGACTTCCTTTTGACCAGGGCCTTTTTCATCGAATTGGATCAAGTGAATAGGACACCATCCATATACTAAAATTTCCCCAGCTACCCATGTGGCTTGTTTTGCTTGATGACACCTGCAACCTAGAGTTTAACAAAACAATTGCGAAAAGTTGAATCAATTGCAAAAAGTGGCTGAAACAGTCAATCATCAGTTTTACGCATATTTTGGATACTTGTGTTGTGCATAGCTTTTTATCTCTTCCGCACTTTCCTATGGAGTTTCTACAACCTTAAAAGTAAGTGATTCATCTTTAAAAATGAGATTTTTATTTGAAACCAAACCAACCAAAATGATATTGATCCCTTCTCTTAACTGAAAATGCAAGTGTTTACTACACAATAAGCCTGGGCTTCCCATACAAACAACAGATAAATTCTGATAAATAATCAAGGATACCAAGGTCATGCTTGATAATAACATCGATGTCTGGCCTGAGCAAGGACTAGAATATTTGTGCAGCTTCATGCTACAACATTACATTGTTTTGAATCCAGGTATGCATATATTGAGCCATAACTCATGTTTAAGACAATTCCCAGGAATATTAGATGACACTTATGAAAAATAACAACACCAACTTACCTGCATGGGATTCATTCCACTCCGTGGAAAAAATAGCCAACTCCCATAAGATCACACTAAATCTAAAACTCTGGAACGTGGAAATAAAGAAAAGAGTTATGTGATTTTTATTTTTTATTTTTTTGAATGCATATAATCAGCCATAACTGAAGTACAAGTTAGGAGAGAAGCCATTATAGATTAAAATCAAGATTGAATGCTACTCCATGCCACGTCTATCAATCGGCTATGAAGAGCCGTGTTCAATTAGGATAAGTCACATAATCAGCCGTTAAACAATGTAATAGTGAAGTGCGAGACATGGCAGGAGACGTGGTGGAGCGGAATAATGAAGTATGAGTTAAAAACGAAAAGCATTAAGTCATGAAGCGAGGTGGAGTAAGGTTAAATGCCAACACATAATTTGATTCCTATTTAGAATTCTCTTCCTCAGGCACGCCGAGTTATATTACAGCTTGTTCATTTAATTGAAAATTCCATTTTTTTCACGCGGCAAGCAAAAATGCACTCCAAAGAACCGAGGATTTCGCCCAGACCGCCACAAATTTCTTCAAACGGTTTCTACGTTATCTAATTGACCTAGCTGGTGAAAAAACCCATGTTTTATTTTCTTCAAATTCGCCTCCGTTCGAGCAAATCGCGTGTCTGAAATTTGACGTTTTTCTGTGTTTTACGCATTTGTGGATTAGCTATATGTATTTTTATGAATTGCTGCATTCGGCTTTTTGGTTTGATTTGCTACGTAATTGCCTTAGTTGTACTTGTCACTAATGGTGGTCCACCTTCACGGAGCGGGAGTGAACAGTCCACAAATTAATTATGCTGACAGACCAAAAAAACGAATGCACAGATATAAAAGAACAATGCACACATCTTGTTGCGTATTGAGGAGAATACGGATGATAAACACCGCTGCTTCTCTATCTCATTTCAAAGCATGTGATGTTCAACTATCGTTGATCTATTATTCTCATGTTTAGTCAATATTTAGAAATGTCCTTCTGTCTGCAAATGTAATCAGCTTACATGCTCTCGCCCTTGGAGAAAAATGACTACTCGACCCTCAATAATTTAATGGATCACAAGAAGCTACCTTCAAGAATTCAACCCTCTGTTTTTGACTGATATTGTAGCTATCCAAAGGTGAAATCAACTCCAGAAATATGCCACTAAATGATGAATGCCTCCTACAGGAATCAAACTCCAAAAATGCACGATTCAGTCCTCAAACAATGAGCTCAATCCACCTGAAATAAATTTCAGCCTCTAAAAAGAAATGTCGAGGCCCCTTGATGGAGTTAACATGGATTCTACAAATTTGCATTCACCTTCTTATTGTTACCTAATCGTTTAACATTCGAACGCTTGGTTTTTTCGCATATACAGTGCATTTTTTTATTTATTTATGTTGCAGGTTTGTCTCAGGGCAAAGCTTGAACAGGGAGGCAGATTTTATTGTTGAAGCCACAATGAAAGCTAGGATTCAAGATAGCCATAGATTATTTTTCTTCTTCTTTTTTTTTCTCTGAAATTGTAATTTTTTATAATAAGGATTAATGATTTTCAATTTCAAACAACAAAGACTTCAAGAAAAACATGCTAAAAACAGGACTTTGACTGAGGTCTTAGGCTAGTTTTTCATCGATCTGAGCTGGGTGACTAGGATAGGATCCATGTCGGGACAATTCTGGAGATGCCCATGTGGTTGCCTTTTTTATTGGATGCTTGTAACCTGTTAAACCTTGAAACAACTTCAGAATTCTCAACTAGCTGCGGAATCAGGGCACTTTCCGCACCTAAGTTGCAAAACCTTATTAAAACAGGATACAGTGCTTTGAGGACCACTACAAACCATAACCAGTCAATTTTGGACAATTTGAACCTATCAAAGCAGTTGGGTTTCATGTTTTTCCCTTCTTTTTTTTCAATCAATTGAAATGATGAAGTTTATTTTGTCTCCTCTTTTTTTCTTTTTTTTTCTTTTTTTTTTTAGACATAACAATCCTTTTTCTAATCCTCCAGATCACACAAAGTGCACGAGGAGAGCATACTCAAGATTTTTTTTTTTTTTTTTTACTTAACAATATTTTTTTATCTCTAGATCACACAAAGATGCAAGAAGGAAAGCATACTCAAGATTATTTAAAAGATATCAGATGTAGAATTAAGGCTCTAATTTACACTTCCCCGACAAAGCGCCAAAATGTCTAGTCAATTTAATGTCTTAAATTTCTTATTCTACATTAATTATCAATCCGGTATCGATAAACTTATGAAGTTGATGTGCCCATATGCTGGCTTAGTTTAACCTTTTCTTATTCATGTGTTTTATTAGATTTTTATTTTTTTTGGGGTTTTGTTTTGATTGGTTTCCTAAAGTATGCTTAATGCAAATGGAAATCCTATTCTAAGGTCTTAAGAATACTTTTAAAGGTCAAGTATGGATGTAGATTTCAAGACAAAGTTTATGTTCCTAATGGTAACTTCCAAAACTTAGCACTTCAAAAGATCTTAAAACATGTTATTGATGGAATTATTACTTAAATAAAAGTGTGAATATGCAGCTACTTCAATCAAACAAAAAATGAAATACTAATCAAAGTTTTCTAAAAGGTTTTCAAACTTGTAATGATGAAATCAATTACTAAGAGAAAATAAAAATGTACCTAAATTCTAATTAAACCAAACAGTGAGCTAGTGACTATGAAACCCAGTATCCTTGCTGCTGTATAAAAAGAAAAGTGAACTTAAAGCAATTCAAAAACTGTAAGCAAAGTAAACTAAATCATATTACATCAACTCATATTCTGACCCCTCACCATTCGACTTGCTCTGGCTATAGAAGGTAATCATAAATAAATTGAGTAATCTGATATCTAAATTGCATAAAATGAAACTAAGATCAAACTACACATTCGTACTTCAATCCCTCACCATTTGATTCACTCTGGCTATAGGAGGTAATTGAAAACGACATGAGTAATCTAATCGCTAACTTACAGAAAATTAAACTAATATCAAACTACGCATTCATACTTCTATCCCTCACCATTCGACTCACTCTGGCTATAGGAAGTAACTGAAAATGACATGAGTAATCTAACCACTAACTTGCAAAAAAATAAACTAATATCAAACTACGCATTCATACTTCAATCCCTCACCATTCGACTCGCTCTGGCTATAGGATGTAACTAAAAATGATATGAGTAGTCTAATAACTATCTTGCAGAAAAGTAAATGAACAAAACAAAACTGAAAGAAATAAACAGTGCTAGAATTAGAACTAAGAAAATAAATCAGCAGAAGGACAAGATAATTCCATCATATCATTAGTCATTAAATAACTATGTGCATTACTAATCTACAATCAACCGTTTGAACACACTTGCATGAATTAAAATTGCATGAATGAAAAATCTAATCTATCAAACTTGAAAGCAATCAAATGACATAATGAAATCAAAGCAAAATTTACAAAATGAAATCTACTTTACCTTACATTCTAATATGCTCCATGACATCTATTTCACATCTCTTTCCATGTTGATAACATCAAAGCTTTATTCAAATTCTTCAAAATTACTCGTCCTGACGATGAACCACACTAGTTGGTTCGAAACGTGTCGACAAATGATCAATTATGTGATTTCGCCAAAAAATTCTATACAACAAAGCTCTCTAAAGCTTCCAAAAGCCATCAAGGAAGAACTACAAACTCCAAGCTAAAGAACTCCAAACTCTAAGCTTACAAGCTGAGACTAATAAGCTAGAAAATGAAGGAGATAGATATTCTATTTATACAAAAAGATGAGAAGTCATCTCATTAATGAAAGTCCATGAATCTCTTCCTCTACCTCTAGAGTCCTAATCAAAATAGGAACTGATAAGACACATGTCTTTTTAGAGTTACAATACAATTAGGAGATGTGACACATATCATCATGATCCCATGATTCTTTCCACTCAAATTCGAATTTGGCCTTAGAGTGCCACATAAGGGTCTTCTAGAAGCCTCTTTTCAACCTACACATGTCAACAATCTCAACCCATTTGTTAGGTATAAGCATATGCACATTATTTTCTAATTTTTAACCACAAATTCACTTAAAAGGCTTATAATTAATAAAGTTTGGAAAAACATAAATGTGGCCCAATGATAATGAAAGTGTGATGAATGTGGTGACATAGTAGTGAAATGGAGGTGATATAATGGACATAATAGTGAAAGTGTAATGGAAATGAATGACATTTTCAAGACTCAACACTCATACGCAAATTTTTTAGAATGGTCACACAATTGTCGTCACAGTCGTCCTAAAGTCTAACTCAAGTGTCACACTTTTTGCTTCTTGTTATGAGGCAGTCACACAATGGGAAATTCTTTCTCGTTACTCCAGTGGTCTATGTTGTCATGTTATCAGGGTATGCTAAGTGGATGATCACAATTTCAAGTTCATCACAAGTCCATCTTTCTCCCGCACTTAGCCATTTTCCCGAAACCCTTCCCAACTGGGAAACTCAACTTCACCGGGCCCCGACTAAACTGTGCATTATCCAATCTCAACCCTCAGTAATGTGACCTTGCTGCATGGAACTATGTAGCGCAAAATCACTGTCTTGCAAGGAAGTTTCACTGTGAAATTCTAGAGCTCAGCAACATTCCTTGACCCCCAGAATTGCGCATCAATTCCTCCCAATCTAACTTGAACTATGCACTTTGCACTTTTAGTCCTCAAAATTTTCCCCTTGCCTATTAGAACCCTGTAATGCATATAGAACCCAACCTCTCTTAGCCTCTAGAACTGCGCAAAGGTTTCCCCCAGTGTCCTCCCTCATTAGGAGCTCACTGACCTCAAGAAATGCGCAGATTTGTCCTCCAGTTTTCTCTACTTCCTAGTCCTCCTTACCTATAAAAACTGCACAGATCTGTGTCCCAAGTCCCATCTTGCATCAACCACTATTTTCCTAAATTATGCAATCCTGACTCCTAATGGGCATTACGCAATTTTTCTCCACAGTAGGGATTGTGCTAAGAATTTCCTCAATCAAGCCTTAGTTACGCTCTACGCAGTCTCAGTGATAAAATCCTCTCCTTGTGACTTGGAATTGCACAATATGCAATCACTGGGCCCTCTCTCGCAACATGTCATTCATCCTAAGCTCAGTCATGTATAACAATGCATCATCTTAGAATAGGGAGTTTTCTTATCGATTTCGTCCCGTCATGAGTGAATTGGAGGAACATTTACAATGTCCAATCATGCTGAGATGATGAAGGAGAAGAAAGAAGAACATTCCTGAAGATATACTTGTAGTCGAATGGACGAATGAAACTACCAAGAGAAAGAAAAAGGAACACAAGTGTGCAACCATCTCCCAATACTGAATATCATTGAAGAATCCGCATCATCAAGCTATGCGGAGGAGAACATAAAGCACATCCAAGAACACATCTATCAGTCAATAGCACTAGCGGCTTAACATTAGCACACCATCAAGCCAATCCATCTCAGCAGTGTCATGTCAAGTCATGTCATGAGTTGTCATATGCCACATCACCATTGTGGGCCATTTTTATTGTAAATCAAATATATTGTAAAGTGGAAGTCCAATGCACACACTTGAATATGAAGAGTCACGTTAATTGAAAAGTCAAAGGAAGCTAAACAATCATGAGGGTATTCAAAGAGTCACAAGGGGTAAGCATCAACCCTTGATTATATATAACCCCTCATTGTATGAGAAAAGGAATTTTCACCTTCGCTCATCCCACAAAGAATTAGAGAGATTAGTTATCTCTTTGAAGAGCAAAGAGTGGCTCCAATGTCCCACCACCGGGGCTAGTGATGTACAATGTAAATATGTGTCTTGGAACTTTTTCTTAATTACAAAATGATTTTCAGGCCAGCACATTTTCATGCATGACTTATGGATTTTTGTAAGACTATTCTGTGAATGTTTGTATTTCATGTTTGCTTTCACATGTACTAAGATAGTTTAACTATTTCGATTATTTTAGTGCTTATCTTGTTGGGAATGTGTTGTAATTATTGTCACTGTTGTCTCATCCTTGTGGACTATTCAGCGGGATACTAGATAGACCTTTCCTTGCCTGTCGGTTATAACGACTGTCGCATCTAATGTGGACTATTCTTTCGGATGGTAGATGAATATTCACTTGTTCATTGGTTTTAACAACTGTCACATCCGTTGTAGACCATTCTGTTGGATGTTGGGCAAGAATTTTCGGCTGACAAGAATTTTCGATTCATGTGTGTCTCTTCCTGGGTGGTACTATTAGCTCACTTTTCTCCCCCTTTTTGTAGTAAGAGAACCTAGACAAAGTGGCGTTTCATACTCACTAGGCACACTCACCTTGCTTTCCAAAGATACCATTGCATCACTCTCTTGTGCTTACAGCTAGAGCTGAGGAAAATCTTTGAGTATTTGGTAGTCAAGCCTTCACACTGGATGGGACTCCCACACTAAACAGTGTGAAGTTTGATTGGGACTTCATATCGGGGAGATCCCCCGAATATTGGTGGGTCCAACACCATCAACACTTGTTAAAAAGGGAATGATTATTTGAGGCCAAAACAACAACCTCAAAATGATGGAAAACCATCATTTGATTTCAAAAATAGATCCAAAAGAATCAAGAAGTTGATTAACATGGGTTTTTGGTGCCTCAATTCCTAAATCAAATGTTGTCATAATGGAAGAAATAAACAAAGATGAAAAACTATTGCAAGAAGTCAAAGAACTAGCCAAATCTCAAATTATTGGTGAGGATGTAGTCTCTCTAACTTTAGCGGCTATGGAAATTGACAATATAATTCTTGATACCCGACAAAGATTTCTGCAAAGAAGGGGAATTTGAAGATAAAAAGGAACATGAACACGAGAATTCGATCTAAAATAGAGCACAACTAAAGACAAGAAATCCATATTAATCAAATAAGGATCTTTTTTCCACACCTACATTGACGATTGGATAAGCTTAGTCTAATGTAACTATTGGAATTCAAATAAAAGATCCTTCCCACATGAAATATAATATTGTCAATGATCTTATCAAATTACATGTTACTCTTCCATCCTTAAAAGTAATGAAAATACCTCAATAAAGAAAAAACCTACTCGAGATATTAGAGAAAGAGAATAAAAAAAAATAAGAGCAGAGAAACCTATTATGAAAATTTAACAATATCATAGTGTGGCATTTATGAATTCTTGAGGTAAAATTTATTATTATATCTATACAAACACGCTGACATTACATAATTGTACAATTGTAAGTGGTGACACAAGTAATATTATACCACTTTCTATCATGGAAGCAATTAGTTTAGAATGCACTAAATATTTTGAGGCTAGAGAAAGTATCTATGAAATTGATTCCAAAAATTTATCCTCCTATGAGGAAATCAAATACTTTTTCCTTGGGATAAGATCGAGACCATATATCAAAATAGTCTCCACCATACTTGTGGTATACTTATTCGTAGCATGTGGTGACCTATTGGGAAAAGAATGGTGTTTTCTACTTAGAGAATATATAATCAATGATGTAAGTTACATGATGTTGCTAAATAAAAATGGATGTTTCACCAAGGTACTTTGTTAACAAAGGAAATCCATTGATGTAAGTTACATGATGTTGCTAAATAAAAATGGATGTTTCACCAAGGTACTTTGTTAACAAAGGAAATCCATTAAAAGAAGGAAATTGAAGCAATTAAGAAGTACATTGAGTACGGATCTAGGAGCCATGCTATCTTAAGTAAGGATGATGTGTAAATTTTTTTACCAAAGGAAAGTGAATCTAAATAATTTTACAATGGGTTAGAAAATGACCTATGTTGGTTCTTTTCCAGGTTTGGAGCAGGGCTAGGGGCTAGTATTGAATGTATAAATAATGAAGTTGAATATGAAGCACTAATTCATGGACTGATTCTTCCTCGTCGATTATAAATTATGGTAACGAGTGATTATAAATCATATTAAGAAAAGATACACCATTAAAATGGAAGGATTGAAGGCTTATCCAAGGACGGTTTCGGATCTCGTGCAAAAAGTATTCATTTTAACTAGAAAAAATAATTAGAGAGCTGATTACTTAGTATTTATAGCTTCTCTTCTTAACCCAAGCTTGTCCTTAGTTAATTATTATTTTAAGGTTATAAAATTTTTCCATGATTAATTATTTGACAATGTCAGCATATTGGGAGTTTTCTGATAATAAATTATGATGAAAAGGTTGAACTTTCCTAGCAACATCCTAAAGGTAATTTCAAAAATCATTTAACTACAAATGGGCTATTTGACCATAGAATTGTTTTTCACAAGTAGTGATAAACTAAAAAATATATAAACCAATGAGGAGCCTTCACCGAGAAATTTCCACAATACTGGTAAAATCAATATCAGAACGCTGCAAAATCCTAATTTTCTTAATATTTGTAATGAAGAAGAAATACATCAATATCTCTATATTTTTATAGATTTTAGGATATATTCACCTGGACTGATCATGATGTTAAGGAATATGATAAAAATAGTACTTAGCATGCAATACCATTAAAGGAATGTGTTTAACCCTGTAAGTAGTTAGGGTGATTAATCCAAAACCGAAGCTTTCGGTTGGTGTATTGTGTCCATGGGAAATATGGGGTGAAGTTGGGGTGTTACCCAAAAGGAATAATAATAGAATAATAAAAGTGGAAGCTATATATTGTAGAGCGGATTTGATATAATTTATTATTAAATTAGTTTCAGAATAAATGTAAGGAAATATTATTAAAAAAAGGTTTTTTTTTAGGTAATTAGGAGTTTTTTATTATTATATTTCTCTTGCTAAATAAAAAGATATATAAAACTTTATGGGATATGTGTGAATGATTATTTTATATGGATCTTTTATCATTAGTCAATTGATCTCTTGAAGAGACAAGTGAACACAAGTGGATTCCTTTCGTAAAAGTAAGGTGTTACCCAAACTTAAATGTTTTAAAAATAATAAATAATGGATAATATTCTATTTTATTCTTCAATATTTGCATGTGATTTAATATTTCAAGATCTAATCTCTTTAACATTTCCGAAGGAAATTTGGGCACTATATATATATAATCAAAGGCATATTTGTCCCACTCTTGGGATTTATATACAGACATTCACCTTGTTGACCAATATCTTACTATGGACATTCATAAAGGAGGTTTCCAAATTGTAAAAATTATAGTTGTCAGTACATCGCAGGTATTATGAGGGAGGAAAAGATGCTAGGAGGTTTATATGTATTGAGGGGAAAAAAGGGTATCTAGTAAAAATAATAAGTTGTTTTATTGGCAATATGTGTTTGGAAGGGTTCAAAAAAAAAGATTTTGAGAGATATTTATGAATGCCTAGTAAAACTAGGAATATTTTCTAATATTCTGTGAATTCCTAATCCATATCACAAACTCATTGAGTGAAGGTCCAATGGATTTATCTTAGTGAAAATATATGTTAGGATATTCCGACACATAAGAAATAGTTAAGTATAACTTGGTCTAGTATAGAGTTAGGTAAAGTGTGTTTCTTTACTATGTATATTTGTAACTTGCAATCCGACGGTCACGATATGTAGTGATCCGACGGTTCATGCTCTCCTCGGTATTACCGACACTTGAACCATGGCTTAACACCCGATTGGTCCATGATTTCTATTTAAAACGCATGGAGGGTCATTTGTAGGTTAACTGTTAACAAGAGAAGCTTATGTAAATTTTCATTATTTTATTAATAAATTGCCTGAAGTGGCTGCATTGGCTCAGGCCGTGGATTGTTTCCCTCTTTGAGGGTTTTAACCAAGTCAAAAATATTGGTGTATTGATCTGTGATCTGTTTGTGAGCGGTGTCCTTTGGTGTTCTATCTGAGGAACTTACCCTGTAAATTCCTACAATATATATATATATATATATATATATATATATAATATATATATATATATATATATACTATCCTCTTCACTCTCAGTTCTTTCCTATGTATTATAATACTATTTATTAATTTATGATACCTATAATCAAGGTTGTTCTAGCTTGTGGTTGAGTTAATTCAAGTTCTTTTGAATTTTGTTATGCTAGGTACCATTCTCTTCAATAAACTATATTATGTTAAAAATGACACATGCCTTAATCATCTACTTCATTAATAAATCACTCTATCCAAATATTTTAACATCATTATATCTTATTTTCATATTATATTATATTATATTTATATATATATATAGATATATAGATATACTACTTTTATTTTATTCACGTACACCATCTTTCGTCATTGTTAAGATAATGAATTCTTAAAGGATACAAAAAAGGTCAAATATGAATTTATTATATTATCATAAGAAAAATATTCAAATGATGTTTAACTTAGATAATCGTGACTATTAATCCAATAATACTTTAATGAGATGGATTATTAGATATAATTACTATGTTAGGTCTTTATATTATTAGAGTAGTTCTTTTATTGTTATTATTGTACCTATGTAGCCCCCATATTATTATTTTTGTACCCTATGTAGCCTACTAATTTTATTGTTGTGCCCTTACAATATTATTGTTATGTAAACTCTCATTATATTGTGACTCCTTAGACTCCTATATATACAAAGGAGGTCTTGTCATTTATACCATTCAAGAATTGTTAATTTATGTAATTTAAAGGAGGAATCCCCTTGAAGAGGATACTTTTTAAGTCCTTGATATACTTTTTGTGAGTTGGTTCCATAACATTTGGTATCAGAGCTATGGATTCTAGGGATTCACTTCTTCAAATAGGTAATCTTGGAATTTTTGCTATAACTTGTTTTCTATGAGACTTCAAAAGCTAAAATTTCGACCAAATGTAGCTGACATCTTGGTGAACTTCAATTCCAAATTTCAAACCTTTGTTTGCTATATTTTCAAAGATATGATCAGAGGAAGTTAGAGCTTTTGCAAGCTCTAGAATGCAATCTCAAACAAGTGACCTAGGGAAGATCATCATAAATTTATCTCTCAGCATTGGATTTAAATTTCGTAAAAAATGGCTAAAATTGCACAAACTATAGTTTTTCTTGTATCATTTTTTGGGTCAAAGATAAAAAAAAGTGACATGTGACACTCTATACAAGTTCACTCTACTGAACGAGTCGATAATCACGCCATCGTGGCATATTCGTCATAACTCTTTCTTGAAGAATCTAATATCAGTTTGAATTATGGGGTTGCAAAGAAGACTCGGAGGGGTACCACAGGAATAAATTTCAGATCTTGGAAATCCAAAATTACAGAGATACAATATTTGCAATATCAAGCTTGTAAAAAGTAAGAAAAAGGTGTATATTTTTTAATTTTTCCTAACATTTGTTTCAAAAATCAGTTTGAAGTGATTCAAAGGGAATATTGAAGCATAGATATCAATATTTGGTTCTAAAATTCCTCCCAAACAAAATAATTCTACACATATTAAACCTTGAGAAAGTTTTACTATGACACATGAAGAGGAAGAATTGCAACATGATATATCAAGAATTACGAGACCAAGTGCAACAAATTTCACTCTCACAAAGAGCAACCAAAGATGGCATGGATGGCTTAAAAGGGGACATGGATGGCTTAAAATAGGGTGTGGATGGTATAAAAGGAAACATGGAGGTTTTTAAAGTGGACATGGATGCGATGAATGTCAAATTGGAAGATTTGACAAAGTTATTGCAAGAAAGGCTTCCTGGTGGTGACAAGATAATCCATGAAAATCATTATGAGGACAAAAGGAATATGAATTATGATTTTAAAGACTTCAATGTGGGGTTTAAGAACAACCACATTCCAAAGAGAGATATGAGGAAGTTTGATGGTGATGATCCATTAGTATGGATACTACATATGGAGCAATATTTTGATCTACAAGATGTGCAAACCTCACAAAAGGTATGTATTTCATCTCTATATTTAGAACCTAATCAGTTTGCATGGAATAGATGAATTTTTTCTCGTAAACCACTTGTCACCTAGTCAATTTTTATGGATAAAATGATAGCACATTATGAAGATACAAATAGCAACACCTTATTTAGCCAATTGATAAATATCAAACAAAAGGCTTCAATGGCGGAGCACATTGAAGACTTCCAAAAAATGAATATTAGGGTAACCAATCTTCAAGAGGAGCATAGGATTGATGTCTTCATAGGGAATTTAAAAGATAACATCCAACATTAGTTTCACCTTTGGGAACTTGATTAATTGGAGAAGGCATTCAGGGGGGGAATAAAAGTTGAAAGAAAAGTTGAAAGAAAAATTATGGCAACAAGGAAGTCTACCACTAAAAACTATAAATATGGAAGTGTTACTTCTCCTAGCCTTCCACAAAATACTAGGTTGACACCATAACAATTGGAAGAAAAAAGAGAAAAATGGCTTTGTTACAGTTTTGATAGAAAATACACTAAAGGTCATAAGTGTGCTGAGAAGAAATTATTATACATAGATTGTGAAGAGGAGGAAGAAAAGGAACAAGAAACATCAAAAGATGAGGATATACACCAAAAACCAACCCCAAAGAAAGAAGAAATGAATATGACCATATCTTGTAATTCATTGGTAGGAATTACCACTCCTCAAACTCTCAAGATAGAAAGATATATCAAGAAGAAAAAGGTGATAGTCCTAATTGATTCTAGTAGTACCCATAATTTTATTCATTGTAAGATAGGCAAGGAATTGAATTGATTCCTATATCCAACACGAGAGTGTCAAGTGATGGTTGCAAATGGAGGAACTATAAATTTATCTAGAAAGTTACATAATATCAAGCTAACCATGTGGTACTATGTATTGAATAGTCCAATGCTTTCCATTCCAATGGGTGGTGTTGATGTTGTACTAGGATTCCAATGGTTACAACATTTGGGATCATAGCTTTCAATTTTCAAGAAATTTTCTTGAATATTTTTTGGAAAGGAAAGGAAGTTGAATTAATGAGTATCACAGGGAAACCATGAAAGATAATCAGCTCTAATGGCATGACAAAGCTTCTGAAGAAATAAAAACGAGGTGTAATTGAAAAATTATGCTCACTAGAGGTTCAAACATCGAAATCATCTATTTCTCCAGATCTCCCAAAAGTATTGGACAATCATTCCAAGGTGTTTGAGACTCCAAAAGACCTCCCACCTATTCATGATCATAATCATGTTATTCATCTGATTCTATGAATTGTTCCTCCAAACATCAGACCTTATAAATATCCTTACGCTGAAAAGAGTGAAATTGAGCATATGGTTGCAGAAGTGCTAGAGGTTGGTATAATTAAACCTATCCAAAGTTCTTACTCTACTCCAATCCTATTGGTGCACAAGAAGGATGGATCATGGCATATGTGTCCAGATTATACGGATCTCAACAAGCTCTCTATTAAAGATAAATTCCCCATTACTATCATTGATGAATTGTTGGATGAATTACATGGAGAAATTTGCTTCAACAAGTTGGATCTTCGTTCATGATATCATCAAATTAGAATGAAGACTGAAGACATTCCGAAAATAAATTCAAAACTCATGAGGGTCATTATGAATTTTTGGTCATGCCTTTTGGCCTTACTAATGCACCTCTCACATTTCAAGGTTTGATGAATTCCATTTTCAAACCTTTATAAAATTTGTGTTAGTATTTTTTGATGATATACTAATCTATAGAAAGTCTTGGAAGGATCATGTTCAACATGTTGACAGGGTGCTCAAACTATTGGAGGAGAAACAATTATATGCAAAAACCTCCAAACATTACTTTGGAGTACAAGATGAGGAATATTTGGGTCATATAGTATCTCACGAGGGTGTTAAGGTAGACCCTAACAAAATTAAATCCATTAACGAATTGAAAATCCGCACAACCATAAAGCACTTTCAAGGATTTCTTGGGTCGACAAGGTATTGTCGCAACTTTGTTAAGAATTATGGGAGAATAGCGACACATCTAACATCATTCCTGAAGAAAGATGCATTTTCTTGGACTCTAGAATCAACAAATGCATTTGAGCATCTAAAAGAGGAAATTTACCAAGCACCAGTCTTATCTACGCCAAATTTCACATTTTTTTTATTGTGGAATGTGATGCCTTAGGAAATGGAATTGGTGTTGTTTTAATGCAAGATGTAAGACCCATTGCTTTTGAAAATCGTCCAATCAAAGGAAAGTATTTACACAAACCTATTTATGAGAAGGAAATATTAGGAACATATTTTGAAGGAGAGGGGCATGTTAGGTCCCTATAATATTAGTGTAGCCCTTTATTGTTATTGTTGTGCCATTACATTATTATTGTTATTTAGGCTCTAATTATATTATGACCCTTTAGACTCCTATATAGACAAAGGAGGTCTTGTCATTTATATCATCCAAGAATTGTTCATTTATGTAATGTAAAGGAGGTTTCCCCCTTGAATATGATACTTTTTAAGTTGTTGATCTATCTTTTTGTGACCTGGTTGCATAACATGCCATCAATGAGTTGTAATATATATTTGAAATAATTATTACATATTATTGAAAGCTATTATTTATTTTATGAAATGTTCCATTTATAATTATAATCATATCTTACTATATTCTCTATTATATTTCATGTTGAAAAAAAATTGATTAAAAAAATAGAGCATTCTTAAAAATATGGAAAAAAGGAATGTAATTGAAACCCAACTTTTAGACATAGTAAATTTGAACTTGGTAGCCATAGGATTTTGTATGCATTTTTTAGTAGAATTATAATCGAATCTAATATGCTAAATTCTTAATATGATGTAAATTATTGTTCAAGCATAAAGGGAAAAAAAAAAGCATAATGAGCTTATATGATCATAGTGATTAATGAAAATAATGGGATATTAACATTTTTTCAGTCTATATATTTTATATAGAGATGAGGAGTAGGCGAGGGTGTGGTAGTCGAGCATAGCAAGGGTAACGTGGTGCAAAAAAAATTCTCATGACTCGACTGCCACCTTTTTTAATGTAGTTCTACTGGAAACTGGTAGAAATTCACACGCTTGAGACACAAGATGGGGTTGAAAGACAATCCCTCTCTAATTCAAAGGTCATGGAGGTTATGTTGGCTTGGGTTCTTGACTTTGGGAATACTAAGGGTAGAAATAAACAATACCTAAACTACATGGCTCTTCATTGGAAAATGGAGACCCTATTAGTCCTAGTCCCAAGGGACAAACATGTGGATAAGTACAATATTTTTGCATCCTTGGAGGACATCAAGGAAATGCTTAAGAATCATTTATTTTGTTTGGATAGAATAAACTCTCGCCTATCACTTGCAGAAAGCCACATAGCATGTGAATCAAATGGGGGGGACCTAATGGAACCTCCTTGTTTTAATGTGAGGGCTCCAACAAATATTTCTTTTTTGATCACGATTAGAGAGCTCACTGGGTAAGAGTACAGTTCGATGGGTTTTTTGAAGGCACCTAGCTCATTAGACATGGCACTTGGAATTTCTTGTGACCTCCTCATTACATGTCATTCTGCATGGTGGTACTTCACTCACTCTACTAGGCATGTGTCATCTCTATTTTTCATCTTGTTGTATGTTCAATGGTCGATTGTTGTGTATTCTTGGTCTGGTTATTATGTGGATGGGTCATGAAAAATTTGTTTGGTTATATGTATTTTGGGTATACCCTCTACGGTTTGGAGGTCGTCGACATCCATTATATATGTAAAATATGTCTGCTATCTTTATGTAGGTTTTTTGGGTAATGTTATAGGTTAATTTTGGCATTGTCTATAATAAAATATGGGTTATAGAATCTTTGATTTTATTGGGATTCAAGAGAGTTAAATGATTTAGTTTGTTAAAGAGAAGAAACATCCTCCATAATCACTTTAATAATAATATATATTTTTAATAATAATAACAAATCTTAATGTATTAAACTTGTATTATTTTTATTATGTTTCAATAAAGTGAGGAGGAGTACAAGGTGAAGAGTGAATTCTCAACTATTCAATCAACTTTATTCAATGAACTTGTTATGTTGAACTTCTTATGTTAAACTTATTTCATTTCTTGTGAAGAGGATATTATCAATAATCTAATCCATTTTATTTAATGAACTTGTAATGTTAAATTTATGCCATTTTCTTAAATATATTGATAATATTTTGTATACAAATTTGAAAAGTTATTTATAGGTAATTCAATTAACTTTTGATAATGTAAAAGTCATTTCATTTCATTTTCTTATGTGTAGAATTTTTTTCAACTATTTTTTACTAAATATTTATTAATTAACATTGTATTGCTATTTTATTTATTAAATTTAGCATTTCATTATAATTGCCATAACAAATAAAATAAAAGGTTAGTACAATAAATTAATTTGTAGATAATGTTTTTTTTCATGGTTGCAATATGACATTATTAATGTTAATAAGATCTGAATTATTCTACTAATAAATAATATGTTATCAAATAATTTAATATCAATCAATCATATCAGTGTCTAAATATTATATAAATAATAATATTTATTTAATTTATTTAATTATTATTATTATAACTAATTAAATGCTAAATAATATATACATTTAATAAATGATTAAAATATGATTATGGAGGTTTTTATTTTGAAAAGTATTTTTAGATCAATGTAATATAAAAAATTAATATTTAAATGAAATAATAATGTGAGTTTTTTCTTCATTAATATTTATATAAAAACAATAATCTATGCATCAATAATATAAATTAATTTATTTATTTATAATGTTAAATAATATAAACTAGACAGTATATTTATAGTTCTTTGTCTTTTAGTTTAATTATTGAACTTTGAAAAATATGAATTACATAATTTGTCGGAAAAATAAAGTTTTGAATATATATAAACCACCTTTGTAATTGATTAATTATTATTAAATAATACATTGAATTAAAACCTGATTTAAGAATGGAAGAGAGTTTCATGGCGGAGTGAAAGTCAAGCCAGTGAAGAAAAATTGCATGGCAATTTCTTGATGGTAGAATAAAGCATGCCACAACATTACGTGTGAGTACATTACATGTTAGATTATTCCTATGGTCCCATGTGTTGCAAATACCATTAGGCTACCCACAATAACAATTGTTAAAGGAATAGCAACTGAAATGCATAATAGCCTGTGCATTTTTTTGCTTTGTTAGCACTGCAAAACATTAATGGTATATGATATCAATCAAGAAATAAATAAATATATAGGGCATGTGCACTCTACTTGGGAGAGGAAATTTGCATCTATTATAGGTATCCTTCAAAAAAATATTTGTAACCTTATCAAACACGAGATTTATTGATACATGTGTATTGGATACTCAGCATGATATAATATAACTTAAAATATGAGTTATCAATTCTATATATTATTCATATGCCCTAGTTCTGAAACGAAGTGTAAAGATGACTGGAGTAATGTTCAAGCATGGTTGATACAATTGTAGATGATGAAAGTTATCTATAGACCTTGAACATAGACACCAGTAGAAGACAATCACAAGAAGACAAAATTTGACGATACTAGTATACATTGATACATAATGGCATAGCCTTTGTGCATCGATCTATTCTTTTAATGCATGAAACAATGATTGTGTTGACTGCACAGGTTGAGGACGAGGTTGGGACTTCTTCCCGTTCACCATGTTTTCATGGTGACTATTTGTGACCTCTAGTTGTCAAAGGAGTAGTAGCTAATGTGCAGAATATCCTGTGCATTTTCTTTCTCTATCAACACCAGAAACCATTAATGGTATATGATATCACTCAAGAAAGCATGACTGAAGTAATGTTGAGGCATAGTAGAGATAGGTCAAGACGATGAAATTTATCTACAGGGACAATCACGTGAAGGAGGAATTTGACGACGCTAGTATTCATTGATACATAATGACAAAGCCTTTGTTGCAGAGATCTTGCTCTTCCAATGCATGAAAAAATGAATGTGTTGACTACGTAGGTTGGTGACGGAGTCGGGGTCGGGCTTCATCCTCTTCGCCAAGCTTTCGCTCTAATTGTTCACAACCTATGATTAGTTTCTCTTGGAGCCAAGATGCACAACAAACATAAAAGCATGTACACAACTATTAAAATCAAGCACAGGAGACACAACAATTTAACGTGGTTCACCCAACCAATCTGGGCTACGTCCACCAAACATAGGCATCGGCAATCTTTATTAATCAAACAGGAGATTACAAAATTAATCAAATCCTCACAAACTCTCACACCAAAAAACAATCCGTATGGATACCTGTTTTATAGCTAGGAGAATTTAACTGCCTCATAAATCCTCTCACATCAAATTTAGGATGCATTAAATCCCTCCCAACAACCTGGAGCTAATCTAGCAACAAATTCCTATTGTTGTCATCTACTGAGATTTTTGCCTATTTTACATAAAACAGAAAATCTCAACAATCTCCACCTTGACAACAATTAGCCTGATGCCCTGTTTCTTTATTATTTTATCTTTTCTGCAAGCCAAGAGAAGCCAAACACCAGTGTAGCTTCTCTAACAAAACTGGTTTCGTGAACATGTCTGCACAATTCTCCTTTGTATGCACCTTTTCAAGAGAGACTCCCCTTTCAGTGATAACCTGTCTTACAAAATGGTACTTGATCGGTATATGCTTTGATTTACTATGATAGGCCGGATTCTTAGCCAAATGTATTTCACTATGACCGTCACAAAATAACTTGATGATGTCCTGCAACCTACCAAATTCACCAAACAAACCTTTCAACAAAATCGCTTCTTTGCAAGCATGAGAAGCAGCAATGTATTCTGCTTCAATAGTGGACAAAGCAACAATGTTATGTAGCTTTGACATCCAGCTAATAGCTCCACCTACAAGAGTAAAGACGTACCCTGAAGTTGACCTTCTCTTATCCAAATCACCTGCAAAATCAGAATCAACATATCCGCAAACAAATTCACTACTCTTATTGTAAGAAATACAATAACTATTTGTGCCTCTCAAGTACCGAAGCACCCATTTCACTGCTGACCATTGTTCTTTACCCGGATTTGCCATGTACCTGCTAACAACCCCAACTGCATGTGAAATATCTGGTCGAGTACATACCATCGCATACATTAAACATCCTACTAGATTGGCATATGGAATTTGAGACATATAATCCTTTTCTTCATCTGTATTAGGACATAAACTCGAAGAAATATTAAAATGGGAAGCTAAAGGGACTGAAACAGGCTTCACATTATCCATAACAAACCTCAAAAGTATTTTCTCAATATACTTCTGTTGTGATAGCCACAGCTTACCATTGCTCCTGTCTCTGAAAATATCCATGCCCAAAATCTATCTTGCTGCTCCTAGATCTTTCATATCAAATGTCCTTGCCATATGAGCCTTCAACCTA
>APFE031738573.1:89496-101353 GCA_000404065.3 Pinus taeda
TTTTTCAGGGAGCTTGTTTAACTCCTGGAAGTGAATCAATTGCAGTGTTTGTGAGTTCTGGAGTTCGTAAAAAAAATGATAGTTTCAAGCTGGTTGACCATTGACTTCACTGATTCAAACTGGACAAGATGCTTCGCCGATATGAACTGAACCATATGATATGCTTTTAGCCTAGGCCTGGCTACAATTTTGTGGGATAGAACAAACAATCCACTGTGGATTTGTCCTTGACAAAAGCTTAGGACAGAGAAGATGTTAATGCTGCTTGTGAAGCCGCATGGATTAAAACAATTGTTGGAAATCTCTCCTCTCTTATTTATAGATTTCCTTTGGTGTCCCCTCTCCTATTTTTAATTTGACAGGCTAACAAATTTCCCTCCATTTTGCCCCAAATTTGGTTCTTTCATAAGTTTTCCTACAATAACCTCAATTCACCCAATGTTACCCTAGTAACATTAAATAATGGTTTTCCCCCTTTATAAATGACTATAACCTATGGGGTTGGATAGACTATTTCGTCTTCCCTTGGGTAATTTAAGTAGAAGAGGACATTGTTGTCTACAGGTTACTTTTCCTTTTTCCCTAGGACAGTCAGGTTTCTGAGTGAGATCTCCATCAGGCTGTAGATCTTCTGATCTAAGTCAAACTGTTGTCATCTCTGTTATTGGGATATTCATTGAAATTGCTTTGACCACTAAGAGATTTAGTATACATAATTTTTGGAAAAAATATCTTGTCCTTTTCCTTTTCGGTCATCACCTGTTTCTTCTGCTGTGATCTAACTTATTATTCATTTAAAAATTATACAGCTTGTTGTGGAATATGGACCAGCTGTACAATTTTTCAAGATAGATACCGATGAAGAGTATGCATTAGCCCAACAACTGCAGGTATGTTCCCATATCTTTTCCACCTATTTATGGTTTACACTGCAGTTTCAAGTTTCTCTGGTTATGTTTGGGATGAATTTATTAGCTTTTATTTCAGGAATCAGCAGTTCTGTAGCATTAGGTTTATGAATCTATATCTAAAGTTATTTGGGATTTATTCTTATTTATTTAACTTTGTCCTCAATTTTGCTTTCAGATCCGTGGACTTCCCACTATGCTCTTTATCAATCCAAATTCTCAAAAGCCTGCAATTCGAACTGAAGGCCTTCTTCCTAATGAAACAATCAAACTATAATTGAGACTGAACTGTGACAACATCAGTTATATGAAGTCCAAGGCCAATTTAGATAAAACATATAGAGAATATAACATGTCATTTGATTTTCACCCAAGCCATGATAAGAGATAAATATGGAAAATCTAGAGACATGCTTGGTGTAAATATAAATAGAATGACCATTAAAGGGAGTTACTAGAATGTCAAGGGTTTTGATTGACGAAACTTCTACTATTTGACTAGCCTTTAAAAAAAAATCTGGACCGACTTCTGCAAACAGTGATATTAAACATCCTATAAATATGTGAGCTCATTAGTGCAAACATTTATGATTTTTAATCCTGGGAAGAGGAAAATCAAGATACATCATTGCTACTATAATGTATTTTCTGGATACTGAACGTGATTAGCAAATTTTAACTCAGAATATACAATTTGCACCTGTAGAATGGCTGTTACACGGCACCACCCTGTCGCATTCAAGAGGTAGTGCTCTTTCGAAGCCTGTAGGTCACCTTGACCTCCCAAAATTCTCCAGATATTCACATCATGTCATTTCAATCCCTGGGTTCCAAGTCAGGATTTAAAAGAAATTCTATCTCCTCCAGACTATGCCCTTTTGTCTCAATTACACAGTAATAAGTAAAAGCTGCTGCCAACAATGATACTATGCCAAAGCTTGAATAGATAATGGGTAGCCCAAACTTCTCCACCACATCAAGAAAGAACAATCCTATGATGAAATTGCAAACCCAATGGACACATAAATTGAATGACATGGTTTTTGCACGGGTCCTTGTACTACTCAACTCTGGTATAATAAGTTCAGTAACTGGTCCAACACCAAGGGAAAATGTGGAGACATATCTTTAAAGTGCCCTTTTGTGAGTAACTCGGACCAGTTGGCCTCTTCACAATTGCCATCCCAGTTGTTTATTCCTGTTAACTCTTCTATAGCACTCTTAACCTGAGAATTCCCCCACAGCTGAGAAATGATTGCCTTGGCTTCTTCCCATTTTCCCATTTTACCAAGCTATCGAGGACTCTCAGCTACAAATTGCATTCCAATTATCAATAGAATCCCTGGAACACTTGCAACATAGAACATTTTCCTCCACCAATGAGGATCTTTTTCACATGGTATTCCTAAGACCAATGCTACTATTATTTCGACGCTTGTCGCAAGTGAACAAGTGGCTCCGAATGAGCCTCTATACTTTGTTGGTGACACCTCTGAGATGTATACAGGCACCAAGACAATGTTTGCTCCAATGCCCAATCCAACAAGGAATCTTCCTAAAATCATCTCATTCACGGGGTTTTCTTGTGCACTTATAAGGGTTCCAACTATCAAAGGAAGCATGTCCAGTTGCAATGTGCGTCGACGACCTATCCTATCTGCAAGTAGACCAGTGCTTAAGCTACCAATAAACACAGCAGCTACAAATATGCTTACAACAATCCCTTCCATAAGTGGTTGACCTTCAAATCCTAATTCATGGGCAATAGATATGATTGGGACATTCATTATCCTGGTAAGGAGAGCGCAGTTCTAGACACAATAGATGAGGTCGGTGTTTACCCTTGAAGAGAAACAAATCCTCTGAGCTACCTCAATCCGAAGCTCAGAATTTTGTGCACATTTATGTGTGACCAAACTCCAGGGCATTGACAAAGTTAACCAAGGGTCTCATCATTTAAGAATTTTTTCAAGCAATTTAAGAGATCCGAATACATCAGTGGATGATCGATTTTATGGTATAGAGTAGCACTTCTGTTAAAATCAAATTACTGTAATTCAAGAGCGGTCATCAAATTACAGTCACCTTATTTAAGGTATATTTTGTAGTCTTGTATAATGCCATAAAAGACGAGAACTTGTGCCAAAGTATCACATTTCTGAGGCTATATACATACATATATACCTGCAAGTTTGATCAAAGAAATAGAGACCGTACGTGTTTAAGAAAACTGAACGCATTAGAGTTTTCGACTTCGATCTCGAATTGTCATTAGATAAATATTAATATGTTGTGAGAAATCACAGGATCCTATTCAAACTGCTACTATGATAATGTCGATTCAAATCCCTTTACTCCTGCTTATTCCTCAATTTAAGTCCAACCTCCCCTTTGGCTGTGGCTGCATTTGCTACTCATTTTTCTGGGTTGGCTGGATAGATTTTCCCCATAGAGAGACAATCTGATTTGTTGTTCAATTTTAATTTGATTTTTCAGGTCCCTATTTCACTACTACACATATCTCCTTGTGTCAATGGGGGAGAATATCATAGCATTCCTCTTACGTATATCTTTGTCGTCTCCTCTTTTAGAACAGTGAAATCAAAATACATGCACATGGGTCTATGATACCCCTCTGTTCTATATATTGTGTCCAAGTCTCCACTTCTACACTTGTGAAATCATAATATCCATGTATCTACATGGATTCTACGAACTTACCTATAATTTACCTCTTCGTTCACTTGACAAGCAAAACTGATTGATGCCATTGAGATTCTGTTAACTGGTTACATAAATACATTATCTAAAGAAATGGCACAGCCACAGGTGCATAGGCATAAGAAAATAGGAACTCTTGGATTTCCTCTTAAAATCTATATATTAAAATACTACATCAAACTCACTGGTGGTTCTTGAAATCTCCCAAAAGGGTTTCTTTTTGACAAAAGAACTAAATAGAGCATGTTGGAAAAAACAACGTTACATATTCATTCACTTATAGCAGTTAAGTTAGTAGCTGGAGTCGGTTTCCACCTTGCTGTAATCCTTCAGGGAAAACTTCTTTTGCTTCAAGGGTGCCATCAACCTGCAGGATTGTAGTCACATACGCACTATAAATCGGGGATAAGATTGGATGCCAATAATGTAAAATCCATTCCAGTTAATCCTAATACCAGAGGAAACACAGTGCAAATTGATTACAAAGCTAGGCCATGATAACCATGTCTTCTCTCTGATCTTTATGATGAATTCCGGTCACGCTTAGGATTGAAAAGCC
This sequence comes from Pinus taeda, assembly GCA_000404065.3. NCBI lineage: Eukaryota > Viridiplantae > Streptophyta > Pinopsida > Pinales > Pinaceae > Pinus > Pinus taeda. The sequence continues at coordinate 93,685 of APFE031738573.1, forward strand.
CAATATATGCTAGAACTCACTTTAATTTATCAACCAGGGAGTGTGACACCTTAAAAACACCTACACTATATATGCAGTCAGAGTGATTCACCGATCTGGAATTGCTGATCAATTTATGAGAGTGAAATTAATGGTTTTCTAATGTCACTACTATAATGGCTAAGGGATAAATTAACGCATGCAAAATAGAACACCTTAAAGCACACACACAGCATGCTCCTTTGACTAGTACAATCTTACAAGAATCAAGAAACTAAAAAAGAAAAACTCAACAACTAACTTCTTAACCTTTTCTTGGATAGAGTCTGTCCAGGGCAGGCAGCAAGAAGTTTCGGCTTTCTTGATTTTATGAGTTTTGCAGGAAATTACTCGTTTGCAAATATAAACAAACTGAAGTAACCATTGATAGGAAACGAGCTGCTAAGAAGAAATCTAGCAAACCTCATTGCAAGAAACAAATTTTAAAATGAAATGCTAAGTTAAATAACTACTTCAAGAAACCCTTTAACAGAAAATAAGAAAGATGGAAGTTTTCATGCTACAGTTACAAGAAACCAGGGACACGCTAATATCTTTACCTGTGTCTTGCGATATTTCTTCTGTGGGTAGTGACGATCATAACATTGTAAAAAAAAAAACAAAAAAAATGGAAATTCCAATTTGACTTCCATTCTTGGCCAGCAATATTAGATGAATCAGCAACTGGGCCGGTCTCATACTTGTGTGATATGGGGTCGATTCCTACCCTACTACTACCACTATAACAACTACCATTATAACTGCTGGGTGAACAGGGCCACCCCAGCAGGTGTTCACAGAAAAAAAAAAATAGGGGATTTGAACATAAGACCTTTGTACTCACATTTACTTTACATTTTTCCAAGCTTGGTAAGTGAACAACTAACAGTGTTTACAAATGAAGAATTCCAAGAGTGAACCTTTTCTTTTGTGTAAGCCATCCTTGACCTTGTTGTTTCAATTAATATTTCATGGTTTGCTTTTCTGTACCAATTTCTAGTTGTATTGGTATCAACTTAATTTCATCCATAATAGTGCCTTAGGTACGCATGTGGTTGAGATACTTGAGCCACAAATTTAACAACCTTCAAGCTTTGAAAATACTAAAGACCAATAGGCTTCAAATTTATCATCTTGTTATTTCTCCTTAGTTTCCTTGAAATATTTAAATTTATTCCACGTACAGTTTATTCATAATCCTAAATGGTTGGATTATCATACTAAAATTCCAATCATATTAAGGTATATATGGAGTCTCAAACAGACATAATTCACCAGAAAATTTGCATTCCATGCTTTAAAGTTTTTAGGGATCTTTGCAAACTCCAGAACTCACAGACACTGCAATTGATTCATTTCCAAGAGTTAAACAAGCTCCCTGAAAAAAAATTTATGCCCTACTCAACAATCAAAACACTCTTAGCTTTGAAAATTAGCCACAAACGTTTAGAACTACCAAGCAATTAGGGCCATCTAAAAGGCTTCGCTTAGGAAAAATTGATTCATAAACATTTAATTGCATTATGCCAAGATCAATTTGAAAGCTTCCATTCTGTCAAAACATTTCCAGAAGTTCTCGATGTCCTTCCTCAAACATCTGAATTTGTCAATGGTTCTTCAATGTTCCGCAAATCTTTAGCATTAGAGTTTGCTAATGTAATTATTTCCAAAGTTGATTCTATATTCTTAAATGATATTGTGTCATCCGCTACTTGACCTTTATGGTTGTTTGGTTTTGAGCTAGCAATCTGTCATTCCTATTGAATTATTTATCCTGATATGTATATTTATTGTCCATGAATAGGCAATGGGGTAGGAAAGAATGCTATATCGTTGTTATCTTGATCAAACTCTTCTTTTGCACACACAATGATAATTTTCTAGGTTTTTAATAGGAATTTACATTGTTTCAAAGTCTTTGGGTTACACTTTCCTAAAGAAAGAATTGAACTTTGGATGGAGAGACTATGATAACTTACAACTTCCATTTGTGCTGCCATTCTGCTTAGTCTTACACTGTAAGCAACTTAGCCAAATCATTGAATTTTCTATTGAGACAAGACCTTCCTCTCTATGCACCTTGACCAGGCTCAATTAATTCACATTACTCAAGTATTCAAGCTCACACCAAATTTTGGGAGCTTCTAAATTCTCCTAAGTTTTCCAATAAACTCTCCATCAGCTTGTTTTTTCTTAGATCCAATATAACCAAATCTTGAAGCTTACCCAGATTACTAGGATTTGAACCACTGTCCAAATTTCATGTTAGAAGTTCCTGATGATGTTAATTCAAAGCAACATCACCAAAAGTATATATTAATGTTGGGATAAATACAAAGCAAACAAAGGGGAATAACTTTCTACTCTTCAAATGAACTTGTATATGAATAGGTGATGGAATAAATCTAAAAATAACTTGTATTAATGAGATGAGATCAAAGATATTGAGCTAATCTCAAGTGCTTATATACTATCACAGTCAGAGTGCCGAGAAAATAGGGTTCAAAGCAACATGAGGAACACCAAAAGCTTGCTTTTAAGCTAATTTCTTTGAAATGATGATCATCTGGGAGAAGTTGGTGTTCAGGAAATTTGTCCTCCAACTACTATTCAAACAAAAGCTATGTTCATGAGTATTTTGTTAGCATCTCTCTATCTGTATACATGTGTGCACTAATGTCAAAAAAAATAAAGGAAGAGTAATGAAACTCATTCTCAGCTCAAGCAACCAGATAATTAGCCCTGTTACTGAAATCCTGAAGTTAAATTGTTGTGACAAACCAACAATATGGCAAGTGAATCCGAAACAATTATATCTCCATCCACCAATGTCGGAACAAATTGAAGGGTGTTGAACTTGCTAAACTCTTCATTGAAAAATCAACATTGTATAATTTTTAGACTGGTACCATTGAAACAAGCAACAGGTGGATTGTTATAGTTACTTTCCCTATAGATAAGGTTAATGTTCCTTAACCGCACAGCCACTACGCTCATTGAAGGATATTTCCATGACTATTGACCTCAAATAGTGGGTAATCCCACCTTCACTATATCAGAATGTCCCTCCTCTTTCAAAGGCTTCAGGATATGCCTCTTATCTTCTTAATGCACTTATAAGTGTTTTATTTTCCTCACAGCCGATATTGTTGTCTTATTGCATACCGAATAACAAATTATAGCATTCTTAGGAACTGCATGAGACACTTCAAATTTAGCTTATCTTAATATAGCCTTATATAACACTTGAGAGGCAGTCCTCTAGGTGGAATTAACAGTTTCTCATCATAAACCCTTAACTACACTTGGATTTTTCATAGTGACTCCATAGTCCCTTAAGGGATTGGTCCATCAAACATCTTCAACCAAAAAGCCCAAAAAAAAAAAAAAAAAATCTTCACCTTTACTTTCTGTTGTTTTTATAGCCTAGGGTTTCTTGTTAAATTTTGTCCAGGGGTGTTTCATTTCTCATATCTTTAGAATGCTTGGATCTCACATGCTGAACAATAGTTTCATGGTTTATCTTTATCATTTCCAGGATTAAGGATTAACCTATGTTATCATTAATTGTCACGTCTAAAGATCTATCCAACTATTTAAAGTTTCATCTTTCTAATCGGGTTGCTTATACTAAGGATTTAGGGTAAGTGTTGCACCCTTTTCTTGATCTACACATTACAGAGGTGTCGACCCTAAATCAAGGTGAACGACTTGCTTGGCAAGTTGAATAAATTCTTCCCTAATTGCTTGACGTTCAGGGCTACAAACCTAATTCTTCTCATATCTGAATATGTTTATGAGAAATAAAGCACACTAATGGAATAATAATCATTTATTGCCCATCATAACATTCAAATCCATGAGATTCACGCCTTCCAAGTCACTTTAATGATGGAACAATTAACTGCATAAACAGTTTAATTTTCAGTCTGTTTTCATTGCCTTCTTGCAATCATTCTGATAAATCTAGCAGCGGAAAACATCTCCAAGGGCAAAGTCATGCCAAAACAAGACGTACAATTTGATTAATATAATTGGAATGATCTGTGTTCTTGAAGTTCGATGTCTGGAGTTTGAGATCACATTTTTCTAATCTGTAAGTATTACTATTCATGATGGGTTTGGCATTTTATAGCTTGATACATCTTCTAAAAACTCACATTAACGCATGAACAAGTCTATCTCTCAGCCCTTGGGAATTTACAAACAAGGTTTGCTAATTTGCAATCAGATCACACTCTCCTCTGTCAAAACGTTTCCTTTTGATAATTTTTGCATGATAGATATCTCAGGTATATCCAAAACTAAACCAGTGCTAATAACAGCCCAAACATCTACTCAATAATATTAGCATCACACTGGTTCTATCCTCTGTTGCTAGGGGTTCAAGTACTGGCTTTTACTGCAGAATTACTGAGTTCATGTTAACGTCCTGAATGATCAAACTTTGGGGTGTATTGCATCATTGTTATATCAACTTTCTTGTTCTGGAACTAGTATATATCTTCTATTTTATTTTTATTGCGGATGCATTGTTTTACATGCATAGTCTTGTGCTTGGGGGCTGGTGTCTTCTGTCATAACTAAACATCATTAATGTGTTTGTTTGGCACTAGTTTGACCATTGTATGCTGGAATTAAACTTTAATTTCATTTACAACACTGCTCTCTTGAAAATTTGGAAAATTTTGACATTGTTTCAAATTTGATTCATATTTGAAATAACACTTGAATGCTCATTAATTGGTATACATCAGGAAGCACTAAGGGAGCATTTTTCCGCTATTTCATCATTTACACAGTAACATATGTATGAAACTCATTGTTTTTTTTTTCTTGCAATCACTTCACTGGATATGCAAACTTCCTCAGCCTGTATTGATTCATTATATATACAAAGAAATGTGTGAAAATATCGCTTTAACCTTAATATATTCATAATTGATTAACTGCCAAGGGTTGCGTAAATACCCTTTACCCTTTTATCATGGCTGTCAGCCACTTCCCATGTGGATACATAAATTCATACACTCACTTCACGATCCCATAAGTCATCCTCATCATTCACTGTGGACTTTTTACTATTGTTGAGAAGCATTAATGCTTTGTTTGTATTCCCCTTGATTCTCTATGGAGGTCTTTATCTTTCTGGAAGGAGGGCACTCGATTAGAATGAACCTGAGGAAAGGATGCATTTGGTATCATGGTTTCACTAAATGAATTCAGACAAAGAATCTTTAATGAGGGCTATAGATGGAATTCTGGAAGTTACAGATGAAACTTTTGAAAGTATTTGCACTGTTGCTGAACTAGCAGGTCATTGCACTGCATGAGAACCATTTCAACGGCTTGATATGGGCCATGTTGTCAATGTTTTGGCACCTTTGGTTGAGAAATGGAAGCCCAAAGATTTAGATAATGATGATTCTGGGGGAATCGATTTTGAGATGAATCTCCCTCAGGCTCTGAAGAAATGGCAAGCATTCGAGGACAAAAGTGCAAGTGGATTGGATGATAGCCAAGGAAGTCTTCCAACACGTCCAACTGGGTTTACTGATTCATTCACATCTTTTGATGGACGTTGAAACTACATGGAAAAAAAACTTGGATCCAAACAATTGATAAATCTGTAGAAATACCTGTACAGGACAATATGAGGTATTCGGTCTGTTATGTATGCATTGTCTATTGTTTTTTTTCGAACCCCTACTTCTATGATTAGCAGGGGATGTGCATGGATCCTTTTGAGTTTTATATTTATGAAAATATGAAATCAAGATAAGGAGGCTATTTTCAGCCTAAACAGTTTGAATTCTACCTTGTGCCTTCAATTCTCTTTTGAGAAAATTTGCTGTCATCAGTTCCCTTAGCCAAGTGAAATATTTGGCTTCGTTTTGAAGCCAGATGTTGTTCAAGACTGGAGGTTTTAGTGAAGTGAGTTCATGTATGGGAAGTTGGGTTGAATATTTGGGTGCAGACCATTTTGGTTTCTGCAATTTAATGCTAGAATAGAGTAGACAGTAGATTTGATCTCTGTCCACCCAGCAGTTACATAAAGTTATTGCCTGAGAAAATGTGAATGTGTGGGTTGGCAGATGAGCTACCAGTTTGTGTCTGCTATTTTTAGGCAAGTACTTAGGGAGATCTGAAAGGTGTGAAACACTGAATTAATTTTGAAGGTGATCCAAATTCTTCCATCAACGGTTTTGTCAAGTATAGTCTAGAAAAATCCATTAGTTGCAAGTAAGTGTGTCGGCCATACTTTTATGCAATTTGAGATGGGAAGAGGTCTGTTTACTGTATTGCAGTGGGTAGACACAAAAATATTGTAAGCAGTAAGTGCAGATCTCCAAAGCACAGTAAAAATGTGGGTGTCTAATAAACATTGAGTTATGGTTGAGCCCTGAGCTTCCCAGCTCGAAATAAATCAACGAAACTCCATTTCTTGTTTACTATGCCTGATAAAGCACAGAGATATAATCAAGCCATGAGTTTCCCTAGCTTAAAATAAAGTTAAAAAGAAGTTATCATGTTGAAAATTAAGGAGATTATACTATTTATTGTATGTTAGAAATACATTCAGTCCAGGCTGTTGGACGAGAGGATAACTTTGCATGGAAAAGTTTGAAGGAATTCCTTTATTCCTTGAGGCTCATTGCATTGTATTTCTCTGGCAATGTATGCCATCAGGTTGTGTGGTGGGCTTAGAAGGTGTACATTTTAGCTACTATATGAACTAATAAAATGATATTAGAGTTGGGTGGGTGAGTTTGAGGGGATTTGTATCAGCAGGTTGGAAATACAAATGTTTTTCTGACCAAGTGTCTACTTTTATAATCCTTTCTGTTTGCAAGGTTGTTTTCCTAGAAGGCCATTTGTGAGGGAATTCTCACTAAGGACCTTCTATATAAATTTTATTGTTCTATGTGATGACTATCTCTGAGATCTCTGCTTACATCTAAGCCTACAAGTAAGTATAGTGTTCATTCATTCTATGATGAAAGCAAAAAAAAATGTTGGTATGGTTTTGCCATATACAAGCACTGCTTTCTTGGTTGGATATTTCATATCTCATTAACATGACTACTACGACCACCATCTCACTGAGCATGGGACTATTCAGTACTGCAATCACCAACTCTTTTGCTCACTCATTCACTACTGCAGTTATCAACTATGTTTCTCACTCATAAGTGTTTTTTTTGTTTTTGTCCTCTCTCTATATACACTCTTTATTTTAATGAATAGTACTGCCACTATGCTGTGAACCACTGCAACTACCTTCTTTTTTTCCTTTCTCGCATGTATTTTTTTAACCTTCTCAGTCAAGGTGGAAAGTAAGGATTCATACTACTAATAATGAAAACTCTAGATCACAAAAAGACTTAAAGCAATAACTCTTTATATTAAATCCATGATTATGTTCACAGAAAAAAATATGTATGTTTTGAGGAATTGAATGATGTACTTTAACTAAACTGCATGGCAATAAAAATAATATGATAAACATTGAATTGGTTGGATGTAAGAAAAACACAATTAAAGGTTGGGATGGTGAAGACTTGAATAAGGCAATTATTCCATTTTTTTAATTATTTCTCATTTGACAGGTCATATTGTGAGCTGCATTATATATCATGAAATTGTCTTA
>APFE031738573.1:101866-141402 GCA_000404065.3 Pinus taeda
GGGAAGGTTGAGACATCTCATGGGGAAGGTATAATGCACATTGTTCTATTACATTTGGTATCTACTTGATATGCACTCTTATGACACAAGTAAAATGAAAATGATAGGTGTCAAGACAACCTGACTGGATTATTCGATGACAAGTCCAACCATCTCTGTAGTGTGGTCCGTGTTGTGAAGGAGGGGTGGAGGTGTTTCCCACCGTGTATCCTCCGAAACCTGGAATCGTGGGAAGGACGGCTGAACGCTCCCCCTAGACGTGTGATGACGATTTCCAGTTGCCTGCTGGGGGAAGTTAGGTCGATGTATTCGACACTCCCACCATGATGGTTTTATCAGTGGTTAGTATGGCCGTTGCCACTGATAAAGCAGCAGAGGACGGATAGGGTGGGAACGGAAGTAGGCCAGGGTGGATAGGAGGATATAGATCAGTTGGAGACTCTTGATGGGAAGAAATATCATGTTGGGCTTATCAGATTTATTGCTATAACTCTCTCTGGTTGCTATGCTTTCAAACTCCTTGCCTCTTTTCATTCTAACTTCGGGACGAAGTTTTCTGAAGGAGGGGTGTATGTAATGCCCCACTTAAATCTTATCCTACAATTTTGTTAATGTTTACATTATTTGAAAATATTGAAAAATATTGTTCTAATATAAAATTCATGATTTCCATTATTCAAATTCCCCACTTACCTTCTCAAATTGAATATTAGGTAGGATATGGTCTCCTTCCATTATTTCATAATATATGTATTCATTTCACATTACCCAATGTACCCTCACATTTACTAAGGAGAAGACATGGTCCTCTCCATGTAATTACATCTCACATTACCCAATGTACCCTCACATTTACTAAGGAGAAGACATGGTCCTCTCCATGTAATTACATCTCACATTCCCCAATGTACCCTCACATTTACTTGGGAGAAGACATGGTCCTTTCCATGTAATTACATCTCACATTCCCCAATGTACCCTCACATTTACTTGGGAGAAGGCATAGTCCTCTCCATCTTATTATCAATATCTATATATATATATATATTCCTTTCACATTCCCCAATGTACCCTCACATTTACTAAGGAGAAGATATGGTCCTCTCCATATAATCACACCTCACATTCCCAAATGTACTTTTCAGATTTACTTAGGAGAAGACATGATCCTTTCCCATTAAATTATCAATTTTATATTCATCTCACATTTCCAAATGTACTCCTAGCTTACTTGGGAGAAGAGAAGTCAACTGTAAGGATGGATGAAAAGTTAATGACATTAATGAGAGGTGGTTGAGATGGAGAAGGGAAGGAGGGTATAAAAAGGGAAGGGAGAAGGAAGAAAGGGGAGGTTGGGGGGTCTTGCTTATGATTGTGGGGGTTGGTTGTGATTGTTTGGACTTGTTATGATTTTGGGGAGACCTTGGAAACCTATGGAGGTTTCTTGGGTTTGAGAGGAGGAAAGTATTGTTATATGGTTTGCACATTCTCCTTGAGGACACACTATATCTGGTTGGACTTGGGCACGGAGGGCTAGGGAACCTGTGGAGGTTTCCTGGGCTAGGAATTTGTTTCCTAGTTGGCTGGGAGGTAAATCCGGTTGGGTCGGTGAGAAGGAGCGTTCAGCTTGAGCTATAAGACAAAGGTATCATCATCAACTGCCGGAATAGGTATTTTTCCATGGACTACTCTTGTTAAGTTGATATCAATGGAATGCTCACCTTAATTTAGGTTGCTTATGATAAAACGATAAGATGTTAAATGTTTAAAGCTTTGTGAGAAGGTCAGCAAGCTCCTTTTATTACTTGCAAATCAACAGGAAAATAGATCTGTTAGTGTATAATAGATTGAGGCTCTAATAATAGGAATCAGGTTCTTACAAAAAACATAGAGTGTTGTTAACAGGAGTTCCTATAATGTGGTTGATAAAATGTAGAAAGAGAAAAGGTGCTTTTTATTTGCACTTAATTCAAAATATTGATGTATCTTCTATCATTGCAGATGATGACATTGGGAAATTGCAGAGTGCACAAACAGGTTCAAATGGTGTAGAGTATGCATTTACAATTATAAGTATTCCTTGCACCTATTAGAAAATAAGACTAGTCAACAAATGTATAATGAAAAATAAGCTACTGTGGAATGAAACATAAGGAGATTGTTGGGTTTGTAGTTACCTAGAATTTTTTATCGATTAACTTTTTGAGGTCTTGTTGTATCTCAATGTTCAAATGCATTATAAACGTCACCTATGTTGTACGTAATGCTTTTTCCTTGAGGTGTTTCATTTTTTTTATGTATTTGAACAACATACTTTGCATATCTCCACTTTGCAGTTTTTGTTCCATTTCATTGTAGATAAGTGCAAAATTTTCAAATAGTTTTAGTTGTGATATAAAGTACCAAGAAATGTAATTTTTGATATTGCATAGAGACAATAAGCTAAATTTCATAAGACTAATGGGTGAGAGGTGCAAGGGTGAGAATATTACCGATGCCTTATCATCTTTATATATTCTATATATGATTTGTAGTGTGTATTGTATTCCACCTTTTTGAACTATTGTTACAAGTGTTGGAGTTGTTCCAATTAGGAATCTTTCTATTCTTTCTCCCAACCATTTTATTGTTACATTAGCAAAAAAATTGTATTATGCACAAACTTTCTCAATATTTTCTACAGCGCTTATATTGTTTAACAACAAATTGCAGTCACAGTCACCACAGTCATAGTTTGTTTTAGGCACAGTCTGGAAATATGTGACTACAATTCCTTTTCTTGGAAATATATTTTGATTGTGTTTTTCGATGAGGTCACTTGGAACAACCATGTTGATTTTCATCAATCCTGGTTGATTAGTCAAATCAACACGTAGTAATTAACATGTTTTTGTTGTTTTGTCCAAAAATGTGTTGTAGACAACCATGACATTACCATGAATTTTTTTCGCAATTTGTGGATGTTCAGTTCTTCAATTGATATCGGAGTGGTTAACAATGCAATAGTGATGTGTACAAATCGTTCAAACCAAAGTCAATTACAAGCCAATGTTGATATCTATATTGCGGATTTAACAAATGGAAATAAGCAATGGGCAAAGATTGACTTGCCTTGTTGCTTCTTTTTGTAGTTGTTTATCTTGTTGTGATGTTGTATTGCTTTGTTGCTCAAGGCTACAAGGTATTCGGAAAAATGCAATCAGTGAAAAAGGATACATGGAAACCAATTTATATGTGGCATATGGAGTTGCATAGGCATTGACAATTGTAATATGAGTTCCATGTAGAATGATACTTTCCATCAATGGTTTGATATAAAATTGAGGGTATTAAAATTTTGTTGTAGCATATCTTCCTTCAAATTTGTCTCTTGTAGAGACAAAACGTTAGCATCCATCAGATAATAGTCATTTAGGACATTTTTCATATAGGTTTCTAGGTTGCCTGTCTTTAGAGATAGAACTGATGTGCATGAATGTGCATAGGGAAATTGATAATTGTAATATAGTTCCCATTTTTTACTTTGCCATAGATGATCCATTTACATTTATATTTTTTACTTGACTTTGAAGTTTTGATTCTATAGAGGTTTTAATAGGAACAAGGATTGCATGTTCCTAACACGAGGCCAGGCTATGTAGACTAGTCCATGAATGTGTATTCTAGTATGATTGAATGCAAGATTGTCTAGTGTCAGGCATTGTGATTTATGTATTCTGCATGCACATGGCAATTGAACAGGAATTTGTTTTCATATTTTGATATAACTTTGATTTTTTGATAATGCTTTTGATTTTGTTACTCATAATATGGGGATCCAACCTTCAAAAATTCCTTCACTATATAAGTGAGCGAATTTTCTTACTTGGAAATGTCTTATGTTTGTATCAAAGAACCTGATCCATATGAAATCAATTTTATTTGTTTTTGTATAGGCTTTAACGATACTATCCGCTCCATTAACAAGGCCATCTTGTTAATCGTAATTTCCAACAGATCTCAAGTAACATATTTAATTTCATGACTATTTCTGAAGGAAATGTTCTTGTATGTAAAAGTGAAGGGTAATAACCATGATTTTCTTGTTCTTGTTCAATTTCATTGATGACAATTTCTTCAGTAGGAACAATTGATAACATTTTCTTATTGTGCAAAGAAAAATCTCTATTTAAAAAAAATATAAGCGAAAATAGGGTCAATAGGTGCAAACCTAACACAATTTTTGTTCAAATATAATAGATCATCTTTTTTTTGAGTGTTTGTTCGCATTCTATTCAATGTTGAGATGCTTTTTTCATCCTTTTGGTGCATTGTAGTATGCAATTCATATAATTTTACATTTTCTTTCCAAAAGTCATATGAAATTGGTTGTTTATTGAGGATATGTTGTTTAAATATAAAGGAATCTTGTATAGGTTGTGCTTGATAGAGATCACTACAAAATATAATTTCAACATTTCCAAAATATTTTTTCTAGACATGCTTAATGTTTCTCAATCAATCATCAATTCAAAACAAGAAATGGCTTCCTAGCAAGGAAACCTCATCAATGAAAACTAGTCCCAATTCTTGGTAAAGTTTTCCGAGTGCATCTAATGCTTCGTTGCTAATTGGTGTAGGTGAAAACTTGTTAAAGGGAATTAGAAGTAATGGAGAGTTGTACCACCTACATTATATGTAGCGTTTCCTATGTGTGCTAGTATCAACCCCTTTGTTTTCAAAGGATCAATTGAATGGTGAACATCATAAAGCCCTATGAGCATTTGGAATATTACTTTTTTTGTAAATGTTTTCCCAGTTTTTTCTCCTCCAGTTAGGAATAAATACAATGGTTTATCCATGTTCATATGTTTTTTGAGCACAATGTCTTTGATAATTTCTTGTTGTTCCCCATTGAGCATTCTTCTTAGTTTGCGATATTCCACATTTTCAAGTAGAAATAGATGCTTTGACAAGTGGAATTCAATATTCAATTTTCCTTTTTTTCCATGGTGATGGAAACATTGCTAGTCTATTTGAAAATCATATTTTTCTCTAAGGTGTTCAATGGTTTTGTATTTTTTCATTGTATCAATGGGATCTATGGAATTGTTTTGGATTTCCTGAATTGCATTTTCCAAATTGACCCATAGTGGATTGATGCTATATGTGAATTTAGATTCATTTATTTTTATCGTGTCTTCATGTAAGATATATGCGGCTTCGCATGACACCAAGTTATGTTTCAATGTGTTCTCATTTTTTTCAAATGGAACATATAGCAAAAGTTATTCCCTGTAATAGTTTTCATAGTCAATGTGCTTTTTCTATTTGATGAATCATATGACCTTTGGTTTATTTCTTTTTGAAATGGGTGTGCCATTTTTGTTGCACCTTGATACCAATTCAACAAGGCATACATGCTTTATAGCATTAGATCAACCAATGTAATAATAAATAATTAAATTATGCATTACATTTTCGGAGTTGTCATCTTCTTTTTTTAGCAGGAATGATTGTTTCAGGATAAATGTGTGTTCATCCATTGGTTTTGTGTTTATAGATGTGCATTCTCATGAAATGATTAAATGGAAGAGATAGTGCTATATGTATTGATTGTTTTGTTGATATATGTTGGAGATTAAGAAAAGAATTTCCCATTAAATGTATCATTTCAATAACATTTACTTTTCTCTTGTCATGTTTTGTTCTTGTTCTTTTAAATGCATTTTTCATCAATTTTTCAATTTTTGTAATGTAAGATGTGCAATATGATGCAGTTGCATATGCATTAAGGAAAAATTGGGAATTAGTATTTGCATTCCACAGTTGTGGCATGTTCTTTGAAAAGTTATTCTGAATGTGAGAGGGTTTTCATTCTAATAAAATCATTGGTTGTTCCAATGTACTTTGTATTACTACAATGTAATTAGCTTTAGTCAAATGCAATTCTTCCAAAATATTATCAAAATTACTATTGTTTTCATATTTTTTGTTTACAAGATATCATGTAACAACTTCACTTTTTTGTTAATTGTATCGTATACCATGGAAATTGGTTCACGAAATTTCATGCTTCTCATGGGTGGCATTGGAAAATTGTATCTACAATGTGAGATTTTTCTCTTTTTGCAACTTTTTATATGGTGATGTTGATGTGTTTTTGCAAGCTCTAGATTAAGGTGATCTATGTTACAAGTTAGATAATTGTTGACAAAGTTTTCAATGTTAGTGTTACCATTGTTGGTGCATTTTCTACCCATAGCAACTCATGTTCATGTTCGCTTCCTCTATTTTGGAATTGAGTTACAAAGTAGTGGTCTACTACGTTTCCGAAGAATGTTTTATCTTGATATATCATTTTCTTGAAGGCATTAATTCTATGCCTATAATAACGATTACATGCCACTAAATTCTTTTTTATGGGATAGTCAATGTTGCAATCTTCTATTGTTTCAATATGTTTTCTTTTTCCACTTTTGTCATGTAATCACGTAAATGTGTTGACTAATGGAGACCATCGATATTCAACGCTTGTAAATGTGAGGAAGAAAGTTGGTGGTCCTTGTTGGTGTATCATGGTGAATATATTTTTCTTCATTTGTTGTAATAAATCAGGAAAATTCTTATGTGTTTGCAATCCATGTAACCAATGTTGCTTTTAAGAATGTTGTCCAAGTTTGGCTTGTATTTAACATCTTTTTCTTGTAACTTTCTTCCTTTCAATTTTTTCTTTTTTATTCACTTGGAAATGCATGAAAGGAATTTTTGAGTTATTATTCACAATGTTTTGAAAAAAAAAAAATGTGGTAAGGGAAATCACCACTATAGTGCATTAACTCCCATTGCACAATTTTTTGGTGGAGAAACCTTTCTACAATGTAACTATCACGTGGGTCTCCAAAGAAATGGATGGAAAGTTCATTTCCTCTACGTATTTTTCTAGAAATTCCAAGGAGGCATTGTCCTTTAGCTGGAGCAACTTCAATTAGCTTGTCTTGTAAATCATGGATGCATTGAGACCCTATGCATCCATGTACCAATGTTTTTGTTGGTTTTTCATTTTCTGAATCACTAATTGTTTCATTTTTGTCTTCAATGTTAATTTTTCATTTGGATCATTTAAATTAGTTTATTATAGGATGTTATCGCAATTTCTATTTATTCTAATGTTTTCATCTTTATATAGTTGTCGAGAACATAGTTCTTTCAATGGTTTCATGACATTGTGCACATGAAATTTTCAGGTTTGAAATGAATTATATTCTAATCATATTTTCAATGTGACAAATATTGATGTTGTGGCTTCCATAGATTGTGGCAATTCATTTTGAACAATGTATTTTTTGATAGGAACATTGATAATCAATCATGTTAAACCCATTTGCGATCATTTATGGCCCCATTGTCTTAGTTGTGCAAATGGAATTATTAATGCTACAAGATGCCCTTCAATTTCATACAATGTGTTTACAATTAGCAATTATTTGTTTCACAACAATTTTTTTATGCAACCAACTCATAAAATAGAAGAAAAAAAGATCAGTGACTTGAGAATTAGCCTCTTCGAGGAGAAAACCTCCTTTACATCACAGAAATGAAAATTTTTTGGTTCATACAAATGACAAGACCTCCTTTATATATATAGGAGTCTAAGGGGTCATAATATAATCAAAGCCTATATAAAAATAATAATGTAAGGGCACAACAATAACAATAGTGGGCTTCTATGGGTCACAATAGTAATAAAATGGGGACTACATGGGAAAAACAATAACAATAAGGGGTTGCATTACTATTATAGGGACCTAACATACCCCTCTCCTTCAAAAAAGTGTTTTCCTCAATGCTTGAGTAGTTCTAGATGCTTCTGTGTAAAATTGTCATCCTTCCATGTGGAATATTCAATGGGTAAGTTCTTCCACTTTATGAGCTACTCTAAAATTGATTGATTTCGTAGATGTGAAGTTGTTGTTTCCATGACTGCTTCAAATTCCAATATGAGCTTTCGTTCCTCATTAAGTTATGGCAATATTGTTTGAACTGGGAGCTTGCCACCTATAACCTGATTTAGGCATGAAACATGGAACATTGGGTGCACTTGGAAAGATGAAGTAAGATCCAATTTGTATACCGTAGTACCAATCAATTGCAACAACTTGTAAGGACCATAGTACTTTGGTGATAATTTATTATCCTTCTTAGCTTGCTTGAGATACATTTGTTTGTATGGTTGTAGTCGTAAAAATATGTAGTCTCCTACATCAAAACTTCTTTCACTATGATGTTGATCTTCCTATTGTTTCATTTGATTTTGCATCAAAGTGAGGTTATCCTTTAAGAGTTGGAGAACTTGTTTTTGATGCTCGATGTGACTTCTACTGATTAAACCTTAGAATTTTCTCCTAAATATGATGTGATGGACGATGGAAGATATTCATAAAGTGATGTATCTGGGGTCATTTTCGCTGCAATATGGAAGGAAGTTGATCTAAACTTAAACATGAACAACAAAAATTATAGAAATAATCATAAATATATAGATCCAGTAAAAATAGCACTTCATTTCATTAATACCAAATACTGAAATATGCTTACAAATAGAGTCGAAATAAAATAGCTCGGGTGACAGTAGCTTATCTCTAAGAAGACATGTGGCAGCTACATGCCTCTAAACTATGTTACAATGAGGCTCAAGGACCAATTATTATTGAACAACAAAGGAAAACCCTAAAAAACCAAAACCCTAACCCCAGAAGATGGAACACCAAGAGTTTGTGGGCCCCATTGGGGTTAGTTGGAAAGCCAACTACCTAGGGTTGTAACTTGGTCATATGATCTATGTTGGGTGCGTATGATACCTTGTTGGAAATATCTCTCCAAGTGCTATAGGATTTGTTGCGATCCCTTTCCCATGGAAAAAGGCCTACTGTGAACCTCAAAAAAATGTTGTTTATGGGGTCAAAACTGTTCCAAAAGTTTAGGACTTGAAAAATTGTTGAAAATAGTAAATCTAAAATAAACAAGGAAACAGACGAAACCGATTATATGTCTAGGTGAAATATGTGGGTGGCCACCAATATCCACCTAGATCATTCCTCCTTCTTTAGGAAGCAATGGTCCCCATTGCATGTAGAGCCTCCATGAAGTGAGCAAATTTTTGTTGAACCTGGTCCTTGGTGAACCACTTGCCCTGTTGAAGGAGTTGGCTTGTTTTGAAAACTTGATATAGTTTGATCCTCTATTGGTGAGTGTTCTCGATATATGTGTCCATGATCTAATTAGTTGTGGCTTGCTCCATGGATTCTGGGTTTAGCTTTTTTGGTGTGAGTTGTTTTGCAATGTTGGATGTGTCCAAGAATAGTGGAAAGTATGGCCAAAGGCAGACTACATTCAACACTGGGTGCAGACCAATGAATTGTGGAATGTTGAGCTTGAAGGCATTGTCCCTTACAACCTTATTGATGGTGTATGGCCCATATTGGAGCGGGTGAAGCTTGTGTTGCGTCCACTGAAGCGCTCCTTTTGCAAATGTAGCCAAACTTTTTCACCCACCTGGAATTTGTGCGGAACTTGATGTTTATCATGACGTTGCTTGTACTTAGCATTGGCTTTGTCCAATATATAATGGACCCACTGGTGGATGCATTGAAAGTGCTCAATGAATCTGTTAGCCATGTGGGCTTCAGACTGGACGTGATCTAAATCTTCTTAAGTAGCTACATATGGCATGGCCACATCAATGGGAAATAGTGGTTGAAATCCCAACCCTACTTGAAATGGGATGTGGCTTGTTGAGATATGGAGAGATCTATTGTCGCTGTGTTGGACATAGGGGAGACTTTCATCCCATGTGCATCTTGTTGATGACCTCTATTTGGCCATCAATTTGGGGGTGGAAAGTCATGGGCATAGTAAGTTTGGTATCCAGCATCGACCAGAGACTTAACCAAAATGTACTTAGGAATCTGCTATACCGATCTAAGACAATGGACTATGGGATCCCAAAGTGTACCCATGCTCACTCAAAGAAGATCTTAGTAGTGGCCTCTGCTATGATACTCTTATTGCAGGCCACCATAATGGCCATCTTAGAGAATCTATCAATGACCATGAAAACACAGTTGTTTTCGTTCTTAGTATAAGGGAGGCTCAACATATAATCCATGGAGATGAATTCCCAAGGTCGACTAGGAGTAGGCAAACGATTATATAGGCACTGGGAGTAGGTAAACGATTATATAGGCCTTGTTTTTTGATGGTTGGTTTGGCAATGGAACAGGAACTGCAGGATGTAATGTACTTCCCAACATCTTGACGAAGGTTTAGCCAATTAAAATACTTATGCAGTACTACCACTTTTTGCGCTTCTCCAAAATGTTCAATGTCATGAATGTAGTGCGCCTTCCAAACCATCTTGCCACGCTCGCTTGAAGGAACACATATGTGTCCCAAGTGGCATAACATCCTTGAGGTGACAATTTGGAATGTTCTTACCTTCTAGGAGTGTCTGGTATGTGTTGTCAAATTCTGGATTGCTTTTGTAAAGATTCATCCATCCTGAAGTATTGTTCCCACATGAATCAAGCACAAAGATCAACACCATGACTAGGGGTCGACTGAGGAAATCGAAATTTTTTTTGGTGCTACCTTTATTGTACTTAATGTTCAAATGGAACTATTGCAGGTATGTGGACCATTTCTGATGGAAATCGTTCTGCAACTTCCCTTGTGTTTGTATGAACTACAGGGGTTGGTGGTCTGTGTGGATGATCATTTCCTTCAACAGAATGTAATTATTCCATTGACGGCAGGCCTACATAATGGAATACATTTCTTTCTCTTAGGTGGGATACTTTTGAACTGTTTGAAAGTCTCTCACTATGGTAAGCCACTAGATTCCCCTGTTAAGTAAGAATTGCACCAAAAGCATAGTCGAAGGCATATGTCTCAATCTCAAATGGTTGTTGCAGGTTTGGTAATGTGAGTACTGGTGCAGAGTAGAGGTGATGCTTCAACTCGGAAAACACCTTCTTTTGGGTTTCAGAACGAAGGAATTTTTATTTTTCTCCACCCTTGGTGACTTGACCTAAAGGCTAAGTGATATGAGAGAACCCCAACATGAACCTTCAATAGAAATTGGCAAGACCCAGAAAATTGAGGAGCCCTATTAGAGTGGATGGGGCTAGCCAATATTGAATGACTTGTATCTTAGTTGGGTCCACATGCACACCCTGCTCATCAATAATGTACCCCATATATTGAACCTGGTTCATTCCAAAAGTGCATTTCTCCAATTTGGCACAAAACTTGTGTTATTGTAGAGTGTAGAGGACCTATCGAATATGGTGGAGGTTATCTTCCCAACTCTAGTTAAAGGTCAAGATGTCATCTAAATACACCACCATGAATGCATCAGTTAAGCATTGCAAGATGTCTTCCATCAATCTCATGAAGGTTGTGGGGGAATTTGTCAACCCAAAAGGCATGACCAACCATTCGAAAAGGCCCTCCTTGGATTTAAAGGTGGTCTTCCACACATTAGAGGGTTCAATAGGAACCTAATGATAACCAGAATTCAAGTCAATCTTACTGAAATATTTGCCCCCCTTGAGCTATTCTAGAAGTTCATCAATCTGTGGGATTGAGTACCTATTTCAGACAATGATCTTGTTCAGTGCCCCATAGTTAATACGTAGTCTCCAGGTCCCACCCTTCTTCTGTACCAATATAATCAGGCTCTGGTGGGGTGAGGAGATGGGCCTGATGTGCCCTTTCTACAACAACTCCTGAATCTTTCTTTTTATCTCATCATTCTCTAGAACAAAATGTCGATAGATTGGTCCATTGGGTAGTGGCATGCTAGGGGTCAGATCAATCGAATTCTTAACCTCACAATGTAGAGGTACCCTTGTAGATGAGATGAAAATGTCCTTGTACTCCTCCATGACCTTGTCCATCTCATATTGTTTTATGGAGGAGCCTTGTTTTGAAGTTGTGGCCACAATATTATTATTTCCCACGGGAAGAATCATAAGGAAAACAAATTTCCTGGTCTATGAAATGATCCTACTTCATTCCTTTGTAGAGTTCAAAGAGATGGTAGTAGGTGGGGCTACCTCTGGTATCCTATACAACTTATTTACCAAAGTAATAATCACAAAGCTAGGTCCAAACTCTAATACCACATGTCGCTTCCATAAGTATGGTTTCCCTAATAATAAATCACAAATTTCAAGAGGAGAAACATCACACAATACCTCATTCATGAAGGGCTTGATATTGTAGGGAAGGCGACACCATTGGTTGACGAGGAGATAACGTCCTTGGTGAAGCCAACTGATGGTGTACAACTGTGGATGTGATGTAGTTGGTAGGCAAAACTACTTCACAACCTTTTCTAAAATGAGGTTCTTTTGTCTCCCACTGTTGAAAATGACCTACAACGGAGAACCCTTCACCCACATATGTGAGTGGAAGAGGCATTCCCCTCCTTTGTATCTTCAGGCTCATTCTTCTAGATCTTGGTGGTGGTCATGGTGGCATTAGGCTCCTCGTCAATGATATTCTTCCTTTTTTCATTCCCCTTATTGGGTTCTAACTCAGAGTTGGAACATGTGTTTGATTTGGAAGCCTTCAGTTTGGCCATCAGTGACTGCTTGGCCTGACACTCACTTGTGTTGTGAATGCAGCTCTTACGGAAATCACACCATTTTCCCGTGTCCTTATTTTTCTTCATGGTGTTGTTATTTGATTGCGGCTTTGGTGGGTTTCCTAGGTCGCCTTGCCTTATCATTTTCCTTTTCTCTATGGTTTCAGGGCACCTTTCCTTTGCTTCAGATTCACATATCCAAAGTCTCGCTTCTTTTTCTGAAATTTTGTTCAATCTTGACAGTGTATCAGTATGTCATGCTAAGAGAGGAGATTTCCAGGAACTCCATCTCATCCTAGATGTACCTGTGTAGGAAGTCACAATACTTAAGTACCAAATGTCACCCACAATCCATTATACCTAACTTTGTGCGAAGGGTATGAAAAAAATTTTAAACTCTAGCACGTATTGGTCGCTTCCTTGTCGTAGTGTGGTCCACTTTATGTATTTATCGTCACAACTCTCGACTGGGTAGTACTACTCCTTGATGACATCCTGGAACAAATTCCAAGTGGGTGTGACTAAAAATAGTGAGGGTGTACTTTTGTCCTTGTTCTCATAGTAGGTTTCCCACCAGTCATTGATGTGAGGGGAAACTTTGAGAAGTGAAAAGGTAATCTTTTCCAGACTAGAAAAATCATGAACAAAAAATGTCCTTCTAGTAGATTTAACCATTTATCTACAACATCTGCATCTATCTGACCTTCAAATATGGGGATCTCAAAGATAACATGTACCTTAAAGGGTGTAGCACTTCTAGAGTGGCTACTAGAAGTAGATGCCTCACCTTTAGGTAGCCGCTAAAGGATCTGGGAAAATTTGTCCATCATCGTGTTCGTCTATCACTCGAGGGCTTCTTCAAGAAAGATTCTGAAAGGATCTTCTACCCCCTCATCTTTCTTCTCTTCCACCATGGGCAACCGTTGGGATTTGTGAGGCTAGTCTTGTAAAGGTTTGACTAGTTTGAGCCCTAACTCCTTATATCCCAATCTCGTTGGAGACATGCAAAGGAAAAACAGAGAAAGAGCATACCACTCTGATACCACTAATCTCAAATTAAATAGGAATGCAAATAATTACATAAATAACCATAATTACAAAGACGTAGAAAAAATAACACTTCATTTCATTAATATCAAATACTAAAATATGCTTACAAACAGAATGGAAATAAACTAGCTCGAGCGATGGTAACTTATCTCTGAGAATCGATGTGGCTACATGCCTCTAAATTGTGTTACAATGAGGCTCAAGGGCCTATTCATTACTGAACAACAAGGAAAACCCTAATGTTATATGGAATTTTCATCTACGAATAAACACATTTTCCCTAGGTGGGTAGCTACACCTAGAACAATAGAAAGAAAGTAGTTTAACCTTTTCCTATAGTAGATAGATGATATGAAGGAAATTACTTATATTATTTCACTTCCTTGATCCCTTTGAAGCACTCCTGTCGCTCCCACTTGAACTAAATCCGCTCAATAGGTACATGTGTCAACAGAAATAGAAACAACAAATGATCAAAGCATATATGATCTATCTACTACAAACTAATGGAATCAAAGGCATTGAAACACAAAATCATCATATATATGAACAAGAATATGAGAAAAGGAATAAAATCTTTATTAATGTAGAAGGAAGAGTTTCACCCAATATAGTTCGATCTTGTGCCACTCATCCAGATCCATTCCAACCCTTGCCACATCAAAATCACACCAATCCAACAGCATAACATTGCTTGACATGAACCCAATTCTCAAACCAATAGAATTTCCTTGCAAACTTCAGATTCTATCCCCTTTATCACTATGATGAGTGCTCAATTGATAGGAAATGGAAGTGGTTTTTCATAAATGAGGGTATTGAATGCCCTTCCATACTTGGAGTTAGTTTCCATGGAGCAAGAGATGAGAGGGTAGGAGTTAATGGATCCTTAGCCTATCCAATTTCGAGCTCGTAAGAGGAGATAAGAGATGGGATCCTTATAGAATCATCTAGAGTCAAGGAATATTCCAATAACCCTATGCGAATTTCGCCCAATCTCACCAAGCATAGGTCAAAGGGGGCATAAATGCACTGTGGTGTAGGCCAAAATGGGTCTGCCTACTCTATAACATATTTACCCCTGACCAAGGTTGTGCTGGTGTCCCAAGGAGGCATTTAAACAAGGCTTCAGACCAGAAAGCTTTCATAGAAGGAAGCCTTCAATGTGATGACTTGTCTAGGGCATGTAACAATTGAATTAGGGTTTGATGAGCCCTAATTGTATTGATCTGAATGTTGGGAGTGATGTGCCCAAATAGACCTGTAACAGTTTCCCCCTAAAGCATGAAGTCGAAAATGATAATGTCAAGTGATCTGCCTTATGATGTGATGGAGAGGATCTAAAGTGGACAGTGACTTGCATCAATTACAATAAATAACATCACGATATTTTGAATTTTTTCATGAATTGCTAAGAGAAGGCATACCCATACTCAGCATATAAACTTTTCATTACATGTACATAGATAGTCATCTATAGATATAGACCCATGATAGGATGACCATCCGTGTAAAGCCATTGTACAGATGATTTAGTACTCTCCTGAAATCGTAGCTCGGATCGATGAAACTAGATCCGTGGTCTTCTATCTCATCCAATCATTCACTCAAGTACGAGTCTAACCATGCAAATATGTGATCTAAAGTCAAACATGGGCAGACACTATTTGATTACTATCCAATGATGTAAGCCATTAACAGACGCGAGAGAGATCATTGTTGGGCCTTAGTTTTGGTCTATTTCTGCTCTAAGAAACTTACTTAATCATCTATTTATCATCCATTTTCACTTCATTCATTCCATTTTGATGTATATTTGATGTCCATTCAGGTATTTAGCTTTAATTTGTCAATTTCTAAAGTTTTTATAAAAGTTTGATTTTAAGTGCAAATTTGGCAATTTTAGAAATTCCCGTAATCACTCTATGGTTGATGTGGTTGTAGGACACTTGGGCACAAATTGAATACATGAATGGAAAGCTTGGGAACTAGGACTAAGCCACCTATGCTTGGTTCCAACAGAACAAGCTTTATTAGGCCCATTTGGAGCTAGTCAATCATGACTAGTCATCTAGATATCCCATCTAAATAGGGCAGTTTTGAGATTCCATGGGATTGGTCATATTTCTTGGGATGAGGGTAGTGAATTCGACTTGGATATATGGATTAGAGTAGATGTGTTTGTTAGATTGGATGTAGATCAGTTTGTTTCATGAGACTCCTTATTTTAGAGCCACAACTTTGATGGCTCATGTATTGACTTATATACTTTTATGTTGTGATACTTTTGGATTGAGGAATTAATTTGAAGACTTGTGCTATTATTATTTTGCTGCTCAATGCTATGGATGTGTAATTGATTTGAGCTTCTGAAATCACTTCTCAAGTGTGCAAGGCAAGGGTGGAGGGCCCCCATTCCAAGCTAAGTACACTTCCTTGTTAACTAGTTTTATTTCTTGTAATCTGCTTAGTGTAGAATTGGTTTTTCAAAGCTTTATTTCAGATTGCTTTATGGTTCATGAATGGTGATTGATTGCTTTAGTTATTAGCTTATTCATCACTTTATTGAGTTGAAGAAACATAAGTGTTCAAGTTGAGCATCTCTTCTGCTAAAATGATGAATTACAACTAGTTTCTTTGGTTGCATGCAAGTAGTTTTTATTGTGATTTTCAGTATTGAGATGAATAAATTATGATGAAATACTTTATGTGTCTCTTAAGTTAAGAGCTTATTTCATTAAAAATTTATCCATCTTAAGTTCTTGATTTTAATCTTTGATTCATTAAGTGATAGTTGAGGCAAAGGTGGACTTCTTGAGTCAAGAACCATCTCAATATTTTTCCTCTACTGTAAACAAGTTGAATTAGAGTTGTAGGATGCATTGCTTTTGAATAAATTATCTTTCAAGGTTTGATTATATCTGATCTTCACATATAGTGAACTTGCCTCAAAGCATAAACAATCGGATTGATAATAAATAATTGTGTTAGTTTAGGTACATAAATTAGCTCAACAATCACCGATAATGATAATGATTCTCAAAGTAATGTAGTACATTGTGCATGGCATGAATAAATGTTTTGATGTGAAACACCATACAAAGTCTTTCGGTCGAAGGCCAGTGATGTCAACTTGTTTCCAGAAGCGAGAAACTTTCCATTGATGTATGCAAGCCTCAAGATACTGGAATGGTGTTTATAAGTAAATTTATTGGATAATGTGCTGAAGTCGACAAGAAGTGACTCATCGTAGGAGGGCCTTGATGTATCCCCCATCAACGACACAAAACGAGTGTAATGATTTTGGAGATAGAATTGACTAACGAGACAAAGTTCAGGAATGGAGGCTATGAAAATGAAGGTTTATGAGTATTGCAAAGGATGAGTTTTACTGAGTGACTTCTATTGAACATGTCAGCGACACTGAATGAATTGGCAGCATTGACCCAAAACCAAAGTGATGGATGGTGTGATAGCCCATAGGTATGATAACCATCAAGCCGATAACCTAACCCAAAAAGTTACAGAGATGAAGTGAAAGTGTCATGTTCAAGAGCAACTTGCTACCATAAAGTGATTTATCCCTTTTCCCATTTCCCCAATCATTGTTGACTAGTACGTCTTTATTTTTTAACAAGATTGAGGACGATAACATATGCTTGTAGTATACTTCCACCCTTCAAGTGAATCCATCACTATGTGATGTTTTAACGAGCCTAGTGAAGGTGAAACTCGATCTTGTCATGATGGACATTTTTTTCGTTATTTGATGTTTTAATGAGCTTAACAACAACGAGAACTTGGTCTTTTTCATGTTTAGAGAGTTTGAAAAGGGACAAAAAGAAAACTCCATAAGTTTTTTTTCGTAAATTTGTCTCTCAAGTCCAAAAAAACATAAAATAATACAAGAGAGAACCTATTGATCATGTTCAATCAACGTATTCCTTTTTCGTAAGTAATTTATCTTGGTCCGGAAAAGGGTTAAACTTATATTGAGTAGATGTCATTTCCAATCTGTTTACGAGCTGAAAAGAAAAAGTGCTCAACAATCTTTTCATATTTCGAGTCTAAAACGAGCTTAAAGAGGAATGAGTGGTGTCTAGGATAGAAATTGGTTCCGGTGATGTTGGAACTTCTCAAAACATGTTGATTTATGTGAAGAGGTTGGCTAATAAGATCACTCATTGCAACTAATCCTCAAAAAGGGTAAAAAAACCAAGTGAAGGTGTGCGATCGGCCAAGCAGATAGTGATGATGGAAGGAGAAAAACCAAGGCTCATCTCATAGAAAATTTTGATAGAATGGCAATCATGAGGGTTAAAATGGAGATGGGTTCATTTTTTCACAAGCTTGAACCATATGGAACTATGCTTGGATTCAATTTCTGGTTTACACAATCTTTAAATGAAAAACTATGCTTGGATTCAGTTTCATTTTTACAAAAGCTTAAACCATGAAAAAACTATGCTTGAGATTGGTTTACATGCCCCCCAAGCTTCATTACAT
Source organism: Pinus taeda (assembly GCA_000404065.3). NCBI lineage: Eukaryota > Viridiplantae > Streptophyta > Pinopsida > Pinales > Pinaceae > Pinus > Pinus taeda. Next base: position 120,054 of record APFE031738573.1, read on the forward strand.
TCACCTAAGTAGATTAGTCATGGCTATCAGGTGGATGGAATGAAGGTTCATTTACGACATCAAGTGAAAGACTTGACTAGGATTTTACCAAATCAAATCTAAGACTCGAATTGGAACTTTGCTCCAGGGGACCTTTTTTTTTTAATGAGCTTGACACAAGACAAGGAATTCTACTCATATTCCTTATTTCATTTTTTAACGAGCTTGACACAAGACCAGGAACTATGCTCTGGGATCTGTTTCATTTTTTAATGAGGTTGACACAGTAAAAGAGCTGTCCTAATATTCCTTGTTTTGTTTCTTAATGAGCTTGACACAAGACAAAGAACTATGCTCATATTCCTTGTTTCATTTTTTAACAAGCTTGACACAAGACAAGGAACTATGCTCACATTCCTTGTTTCATTTTTTTAATGAGCTTGACACAAGACAAGGAACTATGCTCAAATTCCTTGTTTCATTTTTTAACGAGCTTGACACAAGACAAGGAACTATGTTCATACCCTTTGTTTCATTTTTTACTGGGGTTGACACAAGACTAGGAACTATCCTCATATTCCTTGTTTACTTTTTTAACGAGCTTGACACAAGACAAGGAACTATGCTTATACCCTTTGTTTCACTTTTTACTGAGGTTGACACAAGACCAGAAACTATCCTCATATTCCTTGTTTCATTTTTTAATGAGCTTGACACAAGCCAAGGTACTATGTTCATATCCTTTGTTTCATTTTCTACCGAGGTTGACACAAGACGAGGAACTATCCTCATGATTCCTTGATCATGACCCATAAGAGGTCATGACTTCCAAGAGGTTCTCATCAAATGGGAGGAGAATGCTCTATAAGGGATATGTAACAAGGAATCCAATAGAGAGATCTGGTTCTAATGCCCCCAATACATAATGCACAACATCACAAAATTTATCGTCAGTTGATGTAGGCATGGAACAAGTTTCCACATAATTTACCCTTGGTGGGTAAGATACCATTGGGAAAAAAGGAAAATTTAGGGAATATGGTTTACTAGAAGCCATATTTGGGCTAAGAAATGAAATTTGGTCCACAGTGACAATTCTTCCTTCATGTGGGAAACAAATCACTTGAAAGAGTGTTGAGACAATAGCTTCCATGTCATAAACATATTCGCACCCAAGAAGTAAATTGTAATCTAAAGGGTCTGGGACTAACATCACATTGAGATAAACAATTTTCCCTCCCAAAGTAATAGACAACTGAGGAAGGATCCCTAATGGTTGACTGATTCCTTTATTAAAAGCCAACAGATTCTGGGTAATAGACACAAGTGGCGGTGAACCGAGCGCTTGCCAAGTAGTGGAGGAAAGGATACTCATAGATGCACCTTCATCTATAATAGTTCCAAATACAATCATATTATAAACCTATACTATGATCTGGAAAGGAACATAAGAAGGAATATGACATCCTCCCAGTCGATTCCAATCAAAGGATGTGACCAGACTACTTGAAGGGGGTACTGTAAGAATGAGAGGATTTTACTCCTATCTTGATGGCATAGGAGGGTTGCGTCCAAGCTCATTAAAATCGGAAGAAATGAAAATAACATGAGTGGTATCATACTCACTCTCTACGTGAAAGGTACAATTAACTGATGGTGAAATTAGGTCAACTATTTCCTTGACCTGTGATTGGTCAGGTATAGACTCATGAGATTCACATTCAGAGAGAGTGGGTATGATCGACAGTTGATTTGGGTCAGTCACTTCACTAATTAGTGGAGGATTAAGGGAGAGTCTCATGTAGCCAAATGGAATTCGCTGCAGAGAAGCATGACGACTATTCAACACTTTTTGGGCTTCATCTAGATAGTGACAAAGGTGAATGGGGTGATTCCCTTCGCATAACCTACAAGGAAACTTAAATGTACCCTTCTTTCCATGAATTTTACTACCACTAGTTGATGGTGTGTCACCATCATGATCTCCAAAAGTTGACGACATGGGATGATGTGAACGAGAAGACCATTCCTCTAAGATCTAAATAATGCTAGAACAATTTCGAAGAAGATGGTCTCCCGTACAAATTTTTCAAGGATATCGAAGTTTGTGAGGCTTATCGAAGGCTTCTCATCAGAAGTTGCATTCAAATAAACGGTTGCTTGGTTTCGTCCCTGCTGAATTTTCCTCTTCTTATTCATCTTCCCTTTCTTCTTCTTCTTATCCACCTGGTTACTAGTGTTAATACTTTCACCAGGTGAAGAGGAAAAAGGTGAGGAAGAAACAATTGAGGAAGAAGATAAAGGGTCAACTTCAGGATCAACTGGAGGTTTATTTTGTCCAGGTGGAGGAGCACTCGATTACGGAGAAATCATGACATTTTGAACCAAGGAGGTTGAAAACAACCACACTAGCAAGCCAATGGTAAATCTCATAAGAGATAATGTAGTCATATATGAAGCACCAATATTTCCAAAAGGAGGAAAAGGACTAGGATTCTCATCAAAATGAATTCCTTAATCGGTGGACTTCGGAATTGTTGCCATATGTCTCAACCTAAGATCAACTAAGGAGTAACGTGGAGGATGTTATCCAGATCAATTAATTTTATTTTAATCAAAATAACATAACAAATAAAAAGAGGGATAATCTAGGCACAAGGATTACCAAGTAACTGTGAACTGCAATATACTGCCTCAGTAAATCGAGGACTTAACATATGTGCAGGAAATCTCTCCGAGTGTTGTTTTCGGTGTATCATAGTATAAAAGGCAGCCGACTCAGTTACCTATGGATGGATAGAAACCTAATGTAGTCCTCCTAAATATACCTAAAAGTACGTGGAGGCCCAATCCGTGTTAGTTCTCTCTAATGTGAAACCGCACAGAGAGAGCATTCCTTTATACTTTTAGTACTATAATGCCACCCTATATACCTGAAGGTACATGGATGAGTTACGATATACTTATTTACGTGGAATGAGGTATCACACTCGGAATGTATCGCAGACAATTAGCGACAACTACTATGTTTAAAGGCGTTGGAACACGTCTCTAACCTAGACCTCTAAATGTTATGTGTTAAGTTACAATGCTCCATGAGGTTAATTGAGATAAATTTTAAGTTGATATTCTTAAGAATTTTCCTTTCAAGGTTCACCACATGATGTTTTTGAATGTTATGAAACCAGCTCAAGAAAAGATAGAAAAGATAGATCAACGCCTTAGAATTCAGCCTCTTCGAGAGGGCAACCTCCTTTACATTACATAAATGAACAATTCTTGGATGATTCAAATGACAAAACCTCTTTCTATATAGAGGAGTCTAAGGAGTCACAATATAACCCAGCCGACCTAACAATAATAATATAAAGCCACAAAAATAACAATAGAGGGATTCTATGGGGCACATCAATAACAATATGGGGGCAATAGGGGCACAACAATATTAATAAGGGGTATAACTACAATAGTAATGGGGTAATCACTAGTATTATAGGGACCCAACATTGGAGGACCTGTCGAATATGATGTATATGTTATTCCCAACTCTGGCTAAAGCTCAAGATGTCGTCCAAGTACACTACTAGGAATGAGTTGGTGAAGGGCCACAATATGTTTTCCAACAACCACGTGAAGGTTGCGGGGAAATTCATGAACCTGAAAGGCATGACCAACCATTCAGAAAGGCCCTCTTTGGATTTGAAGGAAATATTCCACACATCGGAGGGTTCAATTAGTACCTAGTGATAACCATACTTCAAGTCAATATTGCTAAAATATTTGACCCCCTTGAGTTGGTTAAGAAGGTCATCAATCCATGGGATTGGATACCTATTCTAGAAAATGATCTTATTCAATGCCCAGTAGTCAATACAAAGCCTCCATGTCTAGTCCTTCACCTGTACCAACATGATCGGGCTCTCATAGGGTGATGAACTTGGCCTGATGAGCCCTTTCTACAACAACTCCTGAATCTACCTCTTGATTTCATCTTTCTCCAGAACATAGTGTCAGTAATTTGGTCCATTGGGTAGTGGCACCCTTGGGGTCAGATCGATGGAATGATTGACCTGATAGAGTAGGGGTACTCCTGTGGGTGAGGTGAAGATGTCCATGTACTCCTCCACCATATTGTCCATTTCCTGCTATAGTATGGAGAGCCCTATCTCGAGGCTGTGGATATGGCCACAATATTCCTCTTATTCTGAGGGTGAATCATAAGGAAGACAAATTTCTCGGTTTGGTAAATGATATTACTACATTATTTAGTAGAGATGAAAGAAAGGGAAGTAGGCAGTGCTACCTCTAGTATTCTGTACAATTTCTAACCGAAAGTAATAATAATAGAACGAGGTCTAGATTCATATACAACATGACACTTCCATAGGTATGGTTGACCTAATAAAACATCAAAAAATTCTAGAGTGGAAACATTACATAATACCTCATCTGCAAAGGGATTGATGTTGTAAGGAAGACGACACTTCTAGCTTACACAAATATCTTGCCCTTGGTGGAGCCACCAAATTGTGTACAACTGTGGATGCAACATTGTTGGCAGCTTCAATCTCTTAATGACCTCAACTAAGACCAGGTTCTTCTGGATCCCGTTGTCAATGATGAACTGCCCCGGCGAACCCTTTACCCACATCTACGAGTGGAAGTGGCACTCCCCCTCCTCTGGATCCTCAGGTTCTACCTTTTGGAGCTTGGTGGTGGTTATCATCATAGTGGGTTCGGCATCAATAATCTTCTTTCCATTATCAGTTCCCTTGTTTGTTTTTGGCTCAGAGTCAGAGCATGCATCTGTCTCTGAGTATTTTAGCTCGATAACGAGTGATTTTTTCATGCGACATTTGTTCGTGTTGTGAGTGGGCGTTTTATGGAACTCACGCCACTTGTTGGTGTCCTTCTTTGCCTTCCAACTATTCTTGGCTTGGTGCTTCGAGGAGTTGTCCTAGGGCATTGTGGCCTAGCTCTGCCCTTTGTTCCGTGGCTTGGGGGTGCCTTTTTTGTACTTTTGGATCATAGATCCAAAGTCCTGCTTCTTCTCCTTGAATTTCTGCTCAATCTTAACAATGTATCAGTATATTTCACTAAGTGAGGAGATGTTCAGGAACTCCATTTCCTCCTGAATGTGTTTGTGCAAGAAAATTTGGTACTTGTGCACAAGAATTTTCTCAGAATATTTGATACCCAACTTTGTGCACAGGGTATGGAAAATATTCATCAACTCATTCACATCTTGATCCCTTTTCTGTCGTAGAGTAGTCCATTGTATGTTCTCCTCCTCATAGATCCCCATGAGGAATTATTGTTCCTTGATGGCGTATTGGAAATAATTCCAAGGGGGTGTGGCTGAAAACAATGAGGGTTATCTCTTGTCCTTATGTTCAGAGTAGGCTTCCCACCTGTCCTTGACACGGGGGGCAACTTTGAGGAGTGAAAAAGTAATATTTTCCCAATTAAAAAATCATGAATCGAAAAATATCCTTCCAACATATTTAATTATCTATCTATAACGTATGCATCTATCTATTCTTCAAATATGGGAATGTCAAAGTTGAATTGTACCTTGAGGGGAGTGGTGTCCCCAGAGTGGCTTCCAGATGAAGATGCATCGCCTATGGGCATCCGCTGAAGGACCTAGGTAAAGTTATCCATCATCGCATTCATTTGTCACTCGAGGGCTTCCTCAAGAAATATTTTGAAAGGATCTCCTACTCCCTTGTCTTTATTTTCTTTCACCAAGGGAGATCGTCGAGGTTTGCGAGGCTGGTGTAGCAAAGGTTCAACCAGTTGGAGCCCTAACTCCTTAAACCCAGACCTTATTGGGTACATGTAAAGAAAAAGAGAGAAAGAGCATACTGCTCTGGTACCATTGATGCTAACTTATGCATGAATGCAATAGAATATAGGCGTAGACATAAACACAAAGATGCAACAAAAATGAATCTTCATTTCATTAATATCAAAGAACTGAAAGATGCTTACATACATAATGGAAATAAAATAACTCTAGCGATCGTATCTTATCTCTAAGAAGAGATGTGAGGGCTACATGCCTCTCAAATATGTTACAATGGGGCTCAAAGGCCTATTTATTATTGAGAAACAATGAAAAAACCTAAACATACAAAAACCTAACCCTAGGAGATGAAGCACCAAAATTGTGGGCCCTATTGGGGTAAATTGGTACACTAACTTCCTAGGGTCGTAACTTTGGCATACGATATTTGTTTGACACACACGATAACTCATTAGAAATATCTATCTGAGGAATAAAACTTTTGACTACAAATTTTAGTAAAAGACTGACATTTTCTCATTTTCCAAAAAAACATCGTTTAGGGCCTCAAAACGACTCTAGAATTTCAAGACCCAAAAAACTGCCAAAAATAGTAAACTATACTACAATTAAGGAAATTGAAAGAAACAATGGTGGGGGTCTAAGTGGAATAGATGGGTGGCCACCAATATCCACCTGGATAAATACTTGTATGTTGAAGTGATGGAATGTTAATAGTTCCATTATAAGCGCCATAACATCTGTCTCAATACTCCATGGAAATCCAAAATGAGAAACCCAAAAGATGGCTGGTTTTGAAGGGGGAATCCAAGATTTGTACAAGAAAGCTTGCGTGGAGGGTTGCAAGAAGTAATTAAATTTGCAGGTCTAGTCTTAATGTCATTTGGAAGGGCATATATTCATTTAACCCTTTAAAGAGGAAAAATTATAAAAAAAATTGTACTTCTATTGACAAGTGTATATTGAATAAACCCTTCTCGAAAAAAATTCCAAAATGAAATAATGTCCTTATAAATCTTTAAAATGTTAAAATTTTAAAGAGTGGATACATTAAAACACTATAAAATATCAATAGATCTTAGTAAATAAGCAAACATTTCTCTTGAATTCCATTAAAAAACTGTAATCACTTGTTTATTTTATTCACTTGATGACCTTCAAAAGTATTTGGACTTAGATCATTGAAAATATAATTCTATTTTCCAAATGGAAAAGTATTTCTAGTTTTAATTTGTTTCCATACATGATAAACCGCATTCTAATCCACCTAATTTATAACATGATGTGTCCTAAGAGATATAAACATTAACAGATCTATTGCCTCCAATGAAAGTCTTGATCTATCATAATTTTTGTATCCTCTTTAATTTTGAGAAGCGTCTTTCACACACTCTTGTTCTTGCTGGGACAATGAGAATAGCTTGCCATGATTGCATCAGATATGTAAATCCTTCAAACCATTTATGTTCATCTCCACATATATCCCAGGTTCCGTACATATTCTTTTTTGGGTGTGATTTATAAATAGTACAAATAAATTCATCCATTTCACCCAAACATATAGTAGTATCCACAACATGTGATTCTCCAACGCTAAACTTTTCACATAAAAATTTCAACCATATTTTTGTTTGTTAATATCTATCATTCAATGCTTCATAATAATGTTGAGGACTAAAATACTTAGAAACACTAAATAAATGTAAATTTGTGAATCTCCTATCTAACTATTCAATCACCTTTATAATAAAACATTTTCCCAAAATAATACAATCATGTAGTGTCCCTTCTCTTTGCATAATTGGGAAACTTTTGAACCTCAATGGATGTAAATGTACCATACCTATGCTATCTACAAATTCAAGGGTTCCTCCTTGTCCTTTAATTAAAAAAGAGGACAAGTGCTTTACACCTACCCAAAAAATGCTTCCCAAAAATGGTTTGTGAGGCATGCTATTAGAAACATCTAAAGTAGTGCAAATAGAGGTAATATCAACATGATCCTATTGAAACTTTTGGTTAAAATTATTTAATTCAATGAGCACATGTATAAGTATATGGATGCAAAATTGCACTTGAAATATTTTTTTCAACTTATACATTGTTTTTCTCCCCTAACTCCCAATCCTTTAACAAAGTGGACATGACTTTAACAAATGATCCAGATCAGATCAATATATTGTTTTTCACCCATCTTGATGCATTTAAAGTGGAAAATGTGGAGGAATCATCTCATGGGATTGTTTTTACCAGCAAGACCCAGTTTGGTAAAATGGGGTTTGAAACCTACTAGGAGCGTTTTGAGGCAACAAACGACGTTTTTTGGGGCATAAAAATTTTCCTCTTTAGCGTAGCACATATTCATGTTGTTCTATACATAAATATATTTCCAACGATGCAAGAAGCACATCAATCGAAGTCCATATGCAAAAGTTATGCCACTCAAAAGTTGACCTTCCTGTTTTCACACCTATAATTCAGGAGGATACCATGTCAGCCCCCATTATTCGTGGAAAAGGTGCTAGTCACATGTTTTTGATGTAAAATAATCTAGAAGAGCCTATATTGTAACTCTATTTTAGAGTTGAAGTAGTAAAAAATTAACCACTAGTAGGCTATCAAGTTGTGTTATAACTAGGAGACTAGGAGGAAGAGGAATTCCATTATTTTGAGAGCATTTTGTTCCAAAACTAAGCAAATATAATCAAGAGAGATAGGAGGTAGAGAAAAAGGGAGGATTTGTGCACTATAGCAGCCAATGGGCCACAAGAATTACTTCTTTGTACTTGCATCCATATTTCCAAACAACAAAATAGAGCAAAGCAACCTCACCTTCCAACTGGGTTTTCTCTTGAAAGGGTTTCCCAGAAAGAATATCTTGTGTCTTATGTGTGTGTGAGAGAGAGAGAGAGCTTATTTTGTTGTTATCTACTTTTATTCATAATTTCCATTCGCATGCATGCACTAATTACAGTTAAATCTATAGATCCATAATTTTAATAAAATTGTAATAGTGTAAAAAATTCAATATTTTAATATATTATTATCAAATCTGTTGTGACGAACTATCCAGTGGAATATCCAAAATAGTTTACGAATCATTTGGTACCAAAGAAGGTTTCTTTGTGTATTTTGTGGAGATTTCAGGGATCTAGATTAACGAGGCCAAAAATCATAAAACCCTAATCATGGCTGACACATCTGTAAATGAACCTTGTGATCCCGTAGAGGTGAGGTTTACGTGGCTGGAACAACAAGTCACAAACATCAATCGTAATGTAAGCCTCCTAATAACGGCCTTGAATAAAAAGTTGGGGATATTTGGAGAAGAGGGGGGTTCGAATGTAGAGTACAAATCAGAACAGGGATCATAATATTAGGGAGAAACAAAGAACCATTTGAAGAAAGAACCTAGAAAAGATAAGCCTAGATTAAGTGTCATAAATCAGTCCTTGTTTGAAATGGAAGAAAAATTACATATCAAGCCATACCACAATGATATTGACACTATGAAACTGAACCACTGGTTGCAGCAACTGGAAGTTTATTTAAATGTCCATCCGATCAAATAAGGGAAAAATATCTCATTCATCGTGACTAAAATTAGAGGGCCATTCACTCACTTGGTGAGAAAGCCACACGAAAATCTTGAGATTAGAGGGAGAACCTCTAGTGACTAAGTGGGAAGATTTCAAAACCCTCATTAAGTCACAATTTTATCCCATTGGGTACATGGAGGACCGGTGGATCTGGTGGCATTACTTGAGGCAAAATCCAGGCCAAAGCATGTAGGAGTACACCACATAATTCAAAATGATGCCTATAATGTTGGGTATCTCTCCAAAGAACTCAGATGTACTCCTTAAGTATTTTGTGGGTCTGCAACGACATTTGCGTGAGTAAGTGATGTTGTTTAAGCCCACATTGGTCGATGAGGCTTGTGTACAAGCACAATACCTAGAGAACATAGGCCTGAAAAAGCACAATCAAGTGGATCGAAGCAAAACGAGCATCAAGAAGATTCTAAGGAGAGGAAGAAGAAGAAAAATGGGGGAAAAGATAAAAATACGACAACTACAATACACCAATGCAAAGATCCAAGAAACCACTAAAACCACTGCAAAATCAATGTCCATACAGGGGAAAAATGTTGGACGTTGCATCCAAAGCTAAACCCAAAGAACAAGAAAAAAATAATAAGAAGAAGGACCTCATGGCCATGGATTCGAGCAACCAAGTTGAAAGCATCTGGTACATGCATGAGAATATCATATGCACGTCAGTGCAGAAAGAGGTGAATATAGCCTTCAACAATAGGAAGAGCAAGGAATGGCCAAACTTTTCCATATAAGGATTCATGTCAAGAATACAAAGATTGATGCTCCGTTTGACTTAGGATCGCATGAGAATCTCATTGCAGAAGAGCTGGTCAAGAAGTTGGGGATAAAAGTTCATGATCATCCAAATCCATATCCACTAGGATGGGTAAATAACAATGTAGAGTTGAAGGTAACAAAATAGTGTAAAATTAGATTTGCTATTAATGCTGATTTTATTGATGAAGTAGATCTAGAAGTGGTTCCCCTTGATGTATGTGGAGTCATGTTCGGGAGTCAATACATGTACATGCAAGATACAATATTCATGAGCAGATTCAATCAATACCGACTCGTTAAGGATGGAAAATTCTTCATCATCAACGCAAAAAAAGGAAAGTAAAAAATTTAACTGATAAGTGCCAAACAAGGCAAGAAATTGATCAATTCTAGCAAGAAGTATGTTTTATTTTTTTTAAGAGAAAGTCAGTCTGCAGAGGAGTCAATAAGAGATAAGACATCCCTGAAGGGGTGTATGGAGAAACGAAAACAACAATTAGAGGAGTTTTTACAAACATATAGGGATGTGTTTCGAGAGCCCAAAGGGTTACCACTTAAGAGAGAAGTGGAACATGAGATCCAACTATTGCCGGACTCCCCGTCACTAAATATTGGTTTGTACAGGCAATTTGTTATAGAAGCAAGTGAAGTAAAGAAAAAATTGCAGCAACTGCTAGAAAAGGGTGTCATTCGGATAAGTACATCACCATGTGGGTCACCCATGATCATTATGCTAAAGAAGGCTGGGACTTGGCTGATGTGTATAGATTATAGGGCGCTAAACAAAATCATGCTCAAGAATAGATACCCCCTGCCTAAGATAGATGATTTGTTGAATCAGTTGCAACAAGAAAAATACTTCACCAAGTTGGACTTGAATTCTAGATATCACCATGTTCGAGTCAAAGAAGAAGATACATAGAAGACCGCCTTCAAAACAAGGCAAGGTTTGTATGAGTGGTTAGTCATGCCATTTGGCCTATGTAATGCATCAACTACATTTATGAGATTATGAATGATGTGCTACACCCTTTTATAGATTCATATGTTATTATATATTTAGATCATATACTGGTATATAATGCTATTTGGGAGGATCATATTTCACATTTGACACAGGTGCTAGAAACATTGAAGAAGCACCAGCTGTTAGCAAATCTCAAGAAGTGAGAGTTTGTGCAACAATCCTTGGAGTATTTGGGGTATGTGATTGGTGGAGGAGAATTGAAGATAGATCCTTCCAAGATGGAGGCCATCATGAAATGGCCAGTTCCTACTAATTTTTCTGATGTTAGGAGTTTCATTGGAGAAACATAATACCTGAGGAAATTCATAGCCTCCTTTTCAGTGGTAGTAGCACTACTCCATGCCATAAAAAGTGGCAAGTGTTTCCAGTGGGGAAAAGGTCATCATAAGTATTTCTAGGAGCTAAAGAAGAAAATCAGTTAAGCAACAATTTCAACATTACCAAACTTGCAGTGACTCTTTGAAGTGGAGACAAATGCGAGTCGGTATGCTATGGGAGTTGTCTTGATGCAGGGAGGAAGGCCTACATGCTACCATTATGAAGTATTTCATGGGGAAGATCTTAACTACCCTACCTACGAAAAAGAGATCTATGCCATGGTACAAGCTATGAAGAAGTGGAAGAATTATAGGATGGGAAAGGAGACAGTAATCTATTAGTGTCAGTCTTTGCAGCCTTCCACCAGTGATCAAACATGCTCTTACAAAGTGGTCTTAGGGTGTCAAAGTCAAATTTTTGTCATTTCAGTGAGTCTTCAAGTAAAAATTTGGTCACTGGGTATTAGCTCTAGGATTGTTTTCACTCCTTCCAAAGTTTTCCAAGTATTGGTCCATGTCACCATTTGGCTAAGTGTACCATCATTCAAAGATTTGTCATCATTATTTCAAGGTCCAATGGGTCATTTTACACCTTGTTTGTGCTTTAGTTGTGCTTAGGTAAGGCTCATTTCCCTCTCCTAGGGTTTTGAAGGTTATTTTTCTTGGATGGTCAAATCATCAACAAAAATTGTATCCTGACACTCATACACCTTCCCCTATCCTTAATATACCTTATTAAACACTTTCCATCAATGATATCCCTCAAATTCATCATTTTCCCATAAACCCTAGCCTATTGCTACAATTTGACACTTTTCTAGGTTAGGCCTACGTTTTGCCCTTTCGGACCCCTTCCACTCACTAAATCCTTGAATTTCCACTTTTCCCTGCTTCCTAACATTCCTCCCTACTTCCAAAAATTTTCTTAAGAATTTATAAGCCCCTCATCCCCTTCATTTCCCTTTATTTGTACAAATCCCCTGTTCCACACATCGGGATATTTTTTATTCAAATGATTTTCTAAGCAAGAAAAGATGAATTTGACAAAAGTGAGAGAGGTTTTTGTCCATCATAGAATCAAGAAGAAAAACCTCCTTTCTATTTTACACAGGTCTCATGGTTTGGGAGAAATGTCCAAACAATCATTTTCCACAAGAGAGTTGTTTCCCTTCTGGAGTGACCTTGGTAAAATCAAATTTTCTCCTAGATGAATGTCTAAAAGACTTTCATGATGAGTCAAATGATAACTAGACATAGAGAGCTTTTCAATGAGATATCATGAGCTCAATTTCGGGTTGAGGAAGACCTCCAAAAGTTGACTGAAATAGCACTCTGCATTTTGGCAGCCTCATTCTTCACATTTTGACCAGTCTTGGGAGATTGAGCTTTTGAAAGGGAAAATGAGCTCCAAATTGAAAACTTCAAGATGTTATGGAAGTTAGACTCGAAAATATTTCCAACGAGCTATCCCACGCCTAATTTGGACACCGAGAAGTAAATCAAAAGTTGTCTTGAAGTGGCATTACACATTTAGTAAGTGGCGTTGCACATTCAGGAGGTGGCGTTGCACGTCTGTGGGTTGGCATTGCGCGTTGAGAAGAAGGGCCAGAAAGGCCTCAAACTTCATAAAAACTTCAAATTTCCCTCTCTTCCCTTCATACAAGTAAGTTTCCCTCCCATAGTACATTGTTGGTTTGCAAATCAAACTCTTAAGAATAATTCTCAATGGTAAATATGAAACCCTAAATTTTCCCCTAGTTATGCCTAAAACCCTAAACCCCAATTATTCCTCCTATCACCTATCCCTAAAAATCTAACCTATTTCTCTATTAAATTCCATAACATCCCCATCCCTTTATCCCTCTTCACAAAAGGCAACATCTCAAACAAACAAAGCCCTCCCTCTCATTTTTATGATTCCTACTCCCTCATTCATTTTCTAGCCCATAAGGTCATCTCCCATCCCCTCACTCCTAAATCACTCTCACTCATTCCCTTCATACAACCTCAAGCCTTGAAAACATGGACATATGAGAAGGCCAATAGAGATAACCAGATGATCAGGCACATGGCCTACCATTACAGGACCTGAAATAAAATTTGCAACATGAGGGTCAAAAAGATGAAAGCTAGGCTAAGGCGGGCTCTAAAGGGAAACAAAGAGGAGGATAGGCTTAGGTTGCTTGCTGAAGCTTCCTTGGCTCATTAAGATGCTTTATGGTGGTGTTTCTCACCAATTTTGGTCAGGTTTGGAGAAGATTTTGTTTTTTGCAAATTTTGGAAATTGCACACACAGAAAATTTGGCTCAGTGGCACTGCACTTTTCCTAGGGGCACCCAATGGACAAATGGCTTGCAATTTTGGATTCTGAGTGATGAGTACATGCACCCTATGGATTTACTAAGCTTTTGGGGCAGAACTGGTCCACCAAAAGGTCAAAAAACACCCTAAAAATGACCTTTCTACCACTTTTTGGACACACAGAAGCAGTCTTGGGAGAATCAACTTTTGAGGGGTCAAATGAGCTTCAAATGAAGAAATTCTAGGTGTTTTGAAAATTAGACTTGAAGAAATTTCCAATGAGCTATCATGAGCTCAATTTTGATGTCGGGAAGGCCTCCAAACGAGACCTGAAAGTGGCACTGCGTGTTGGGTGAGTGGCGCTGCGCATAGGGCAAATTTGCACAGGATGGCTATTTTTCCATTTTTTTTATTATGTTCATGTATTTTCTCTCATGGAGGTTGTTTTACTATGGTAAATAATGACTTGTCTTGTAAATATGATGGATAATTAGTAGTAGAGGGTAGATTCATTAGATTAAAAGTCATTTTGAGCACAAATGAATCAGTTTCCTCACTTTTAGAGGCAAGTTGTTAGGATGCATAGATTCCAGTTTCTTGTTCAGTGTTGGTTATATTAGCTCCTCATCTTAGGGATTTGACCCTTGAGGATTGGAGGAGGTTGAAACAAAGCCTATATCTTCTTCTTCTTTCTCATTGTAAAGGGTTGGACTCAGCTGGATGCTCAGACCTTGATTGTAGATCATTTTGTAGCAGTTTAGCAAGAGATTAATAAGATTGCAACTATTTTTATGGGATCCATATGGTATGGAGTTTTAGTACAGTTTCTTCTCTTGTGATCATATGTTAGTATGTTTTGTGTATGTCGTTAATCATTTCATTGCTTCTAAGTGAATGCTTTCAAGTTGATAGGCAGAATTCATTACATCAGTGCTCTGCTTTGGGAAATATTCACCATTTCATGTTTTCTACAGTTTGGGAAGGATCCATGATAATCACGTGCTCTTCCTAGCCTCTCACCAGTCTTAAAACACCTCACCCATCAAGCCCTATAGTGCTAAACCTTATGCCTACCTTGCCCCATTGAACACCCTACAATTTTGACCTAATTCCCTATATTAAACTGTCCAACTTGTCCTGATCTAGCAAAACCCCTTCAAAATCAAATAAAACCTTGTGCTACTATACATAGCCTAAAATCCTTTTCCTGATCTAGTCGTCTTGGCTGAGATCCTTAGGAGAGAGCCCTCTCCCGGCCTAGTAGGGCTAGCGACTTGGCTAGGCGTGGTTTGTGGTTACCCTGGCATTGCCTTCCTTCAGCTTGAGGTTCAATCTAGGTGATAACATAATCCACACAGCTCACCAACTATACTTGTAGGTCCAAGGTAAGCTACAAAAGACTAGACATTACAAGTGGATGTGGCTTTTACAATAGTTTCATTTGGTGATGAATTGTAAGAAGGGCAACACAAACAAGTTGGTCGGCATGCTTTCAAGGCCACCCACATCAAAGATCACAACTTTGGGGACTCTTAGGCACATGGAGCCATTCACCCATGATGCATACAAAGAGCATTCCGAGGATGAGGACTTGAAGGAGGTGTATCAACAGTTGCAAAGTTAGAGTCATGTGTATGATGGCGACAACACCATTGACTACCATCTCTAGGATGGGTTACTCTACAAGCTAGATGAGCTATGTGTTCCTAAAGGTGAGTGATTGCAATTGATTAGAGAGGCTCACACCTCCAAGGTTGCATGACACTTTGGTGTAGGGAACACCATGGCTAACTTGTAGAGGTATGTGTACTGGACCAAGATGCAAGAGTAGGTAGCTAGGTTCATAAGAGGATGCATGTTTTATTGTATAAGAAAGCATAGCAATAGGAAACAGGGTCTATATCATCCCTTACCTGTACCTACTCATCCTTGGGAAAGCATTTCCATGGACTTTGTGGGAGGTTTACTGAAAAATAGGAAGGGACATGACTACCTGTTTGTGGTAGTTGACAGGTTCAACAAGATGTGTGTTTTGATGCCATGTAGAAAGACCATCAACAGATAAGAAGTAACAAACTTGTTCTTTGTATAGGTATGGGTGCACTTTGGGATACCAAGGAGCATCATTTAACATAAGGATACAAGATTTCTCAGTGTATTCTGGACTACATTGTGGGAGAAAATGGACACAAAGTTGAAGATATCTACAACATTCCATCCACAAACAAATGGGCAAGCAAAAGTAGTCAACAAGAATTTGGTGTAGCTTTTGAGGGGATACACTAGAAGCATCCAAAGACCTGGGATGAAAATTTGTTATATATACAATATTCTTACAGCAGAGCAGTACACACTTTGACAGGAAAGGCCCCATCTAAAACTTGTTTTGGATATTTACCACCTTCACCTTTACATATTGCATATGGGAAACAAGGAGGAGTGAGGGAAGATCTTACAGGAGATGCTTTGAGGGCTAACATTTTTATACAGAAGATCAGGCAAATCCATCTGCAGGTACAATAAACACTGCAGAATCGATAAGAGAATTATAAGGCCAGGCATGATCAACACATAACTGAGAAATCATTCAAGGTGGGAGATAAAGTATGGTTATAGTTGAACAAGGAGAGGTTGTAGGGGCCTAGTAAGAAAATCAAGGCTCTGAGGTATGGTCTATTTGAGATACTGGAAAAGGTGGGTGATAATGCCTATTGAATCAATTTATTACCATATATGTGCATTTACTCAATTGTGAATGTAGAGAATTTTAAACTCTATGAGCCTTCCATGCTATATCGGGAAGAGGAACAGGTCATACCTTCTATGGAGGATTTGGCACCAGAAATTCAGGCATAATTGATAAAAGACACAGTTTTGAAAAAGAGGTCCAAAACTACAATACAAGGGCAGCATGACCTTTGGAATATTGGGTTGAAGGGACAACTTCCAGGAAAAGCTAAATGGTACACCAGAGAGAAGGTGGAGGAAAAATTTCCTCACCTCATTTAGAAAAATATTTTGGGGACAAAAATCCTCCCAAAATGGAGAGGTGTGATTTATATTGGATCATTATATTGTTTGTCATCCAGCTCGATGCATTGCTAGAGGAAAACGTGGAGGAATCAACTCATGGGACTGTTTTTTACGTGCAGGACCTAGTTTGGTAAAACGGTGTCTGAAACCTTCCACGAGCATTTTGAGGCATCAAACAACATTTTTTGGTGGTTAAAATTATTGCCTTAGCGTGAAACCTTTCCATGTTGTTCTATACACATATTTCTTTCTAACGGTGTAAGAAGTATGTCAATCGGAGTCCATATGTGAAAGTTATGCCACTCAAAAGTTGACCTTCTTGTTTTCACACCTATAATTCGGGAGGATGCCGCGTTAGCCCCCATTATTCATGGAAAAGGGGCTGACCACGTGTTTTTGATGTAAAAGAATCTATACGAGTCTATATTGTAACTCTAGTTAAGAGTAGATGTAGTCAAAATTAACCACTAGTAAGCTATCAGGTTGTGTTATAACCGTGCCACTAGGAGGAAGAGCCATTCCATTCTTTCGAGATCATTTTGTTCAATAGCCGAACAAAGATAGCCAAGAGATATCTGAGGTAGAGCACAAAGAGATGATCTGTGCAATGTAGCAGCCCACAGGCCACACGCATTACTTCTTGTACTTGCAACCATATTTTCAGACAGAGAAAGAGAGCAAAGTGACCTCACCTTCTAGCTAGGTTTTCTCTCGAAAGGGTTTCCCAAAGAGCATATCTTGTGTCTTATGTGTGTGTGTGTGTGTGAGCTTATTTTTTCGATCGCTACTTTTCTGCATAATTTCCATTCACATGCATGCATTAATCACCGTTAAATCTACAGATATAAAATTTTAATAAAACTATAATAGTGTAAAAAATTTAGTATTTTAATATATTATTATTAGATTAGTTGTGACAAACTGTCCAGCGGAATATCCATGACAGTTTACTGATCAACAAGTCTTTCCATGACTTTGCCTCTAAATGTCCAACTAATTTAATGAATTTGTAAGACATCTAACTTAGTGATTTGAAATGATTCAATTAGCTCTTTCAATTCCCTATGTCATTTAATTGATTTCCCAAGCCATGAATAAAATTTGTTTATAAATTTTTCAATATATTGCAACTCTGGAAAATGTGGTGAAGCATCATTGGCTACTGATGCTTTTCTATGATCTATGCAATGGATATCTAATAAATGAGGATCATCTTAACGAAGATTAGAAGATAAACATTCATGAATACCTCTCATGGAAGATGCACCATTTGAGGCAAAACCAAAATTCATCAAAGACAAATCCATTTCTACTAAAAGATTTCTCACTACATCCTACATACATTGAGACGTTCCATCCATTACTTGAAGAAAACATATAAAATTTGTCTCACGTTTACCTCTTCCTCCATTTGTCAAATATGTAATCTAAATAATCAAATGGTGTCCCATAGTTTGATGAATGCTTTCATCAACTAAATTTGAGTAAAATGGGCAATATAAAATCTCTTTTTTTAGTTTGTTCCAATACACTTCTTTAGCATCTTGAAGAAAATATTTTCTTGATGTTGTATTTGTGTATGCAAAATATTCATCTCTTACAGACATGTGTGGAGTGCATCTATACCTATTCAAGTCACATATTGACTTATATATTTCTAAAGATAAATAATGTATATCAATAAAATGCATGTTTCCACACTAATATAATTCTCTCCTTCTCAACTTGTAGCTTTAGTTCGACATGTTTAGTGATTTGAATATTACTTCGTTTGCTTTTTCCCTCCAAAAGTTTAAAGAGAATTTATGAGCTTTTGATTCTGCATGGCCACTTAGACCACTGACTTGAAAAGTGGTACTTCCCTATTTTAGAAATGGAATATCCCTTTTAAATTTAAGACACCAAGAACATTTTATCCTTTCGTTACCGTTACAATATTTTACAACATAAACCTTTAGAAATATTGTCTTCTATTTAGATTTAAATATTCTTTTGTGTTTCTTTCATGGGTTATCTCTTTCAACAAGCTCCACACTATTTGATTAATCATATTCATGTAGATGAGCATCAAATTTATTTTGAAGATTACATGGTTGATTAGAATGTTGTGGGAGACCAAACACATCAACAATTGACAATTTATTGGTGAAAGAAATAAAAATAACTTCTCATTAAAACAAAACAATTATAACTTTTTTAACAACTATATATATAATATATATAATTTTTTTTTTTTCAAAATTTAGGATTACAAAGATTTTATCCTTTTCCAATTATATTGTTATTTTGTAAAACACAATTTAAAATTTCATGTTAAACTTGAAATAAATGTAAACACATCTTAGAACTAAATATCTAGTCAAAAAAATTTAGAGCTTAATGTTAAACAAAAATAAATTCATTCACCCTCAATCTCTCAAACTCATTCACGCTTATTTTTAGGTTTATATGGCCATTTTGAAAATAAATAACGCATTAAGGAAGATTTCTATATAAATTTATATGGGTAACAATGAATTGAAAAATTTTGAATGGAGAAAAATGTCAAATCGTAAATGTTAAAATGATAAATTTAAATCTTAAATGCTAGAGATATAAATATAATTCCTAATTCTCACTGCACCATATTTGATAAAGAAAAACAATAGTTTAGCTCAAAAGAATAATGAATTTCAAACCTCACAAATTAAAAACATAAATTTCAGGCGTCATGGTTTGTTTTAAATAAATAATAATAACCTCCTTTTAAAGAAATATTGAAGAAAATATTGCAAAGGGCAATCTAATTTAGAAGAAGTTTTCATTAAAAAGAAAGTTCGAAGAGAAAAAATGCAAAGGATAAATAAAGGTGTATGACTACAATATTAAATACTCTATCATAAGGTGAGAACAAAGGCAAAGTCCTCACATCAAAACAAATTTGTTTTCCTGCATCTCAAAATGTGTGAAGCCCATTTTTTTTGGTAATGAAAAATGATTTTTCTAAAGGTTTTTCATTGGTAAAACTTTAGATTTCTAAATCTAACTCTATTAAAAATTCTTATTATAGGTGTGCCGTAATGAATAGGCTTGAAATAACTTGGACATAACCTGAGAAGGAAATTTCTTTTTGAATGTTAGTTGTTGCATATTTTTATCCCTTCTTTGGGATCATCATTAAGATTTGAGTCTGCTAATGATGATCCCACAAAAGGGATCGAAAAGTATAGAACATAACATTTAGAAAACAATTTCACTCTCACAAATTTTTATAACTGTTTATGGCTCTCTTCACAATGGACAAAACCCTCTCCATGTTCTATTTATTGTTGCTTTCATATTCCATTTAGTGCCACTTTCGATTTTATGGCTATATAGAAATAATTTGAAATTCAATACGAATATTAAATATTAATAATAAAAAAATCATAATTCATTTTTTTGTTTTGCTTATAATCAATACTATGCCTGAAAAGCACAAGACTAGAAATTCACAGCCTAGTTTTGGATGGAGTGGGGATGGATACCATCCATACAAAGAATGAAGCATACTCTATTCTTAACCTAGTAGAATGCATGAATGAAGCCTTTATAACTAAGAAAATGTAATATAACAAGTTAAGTAACAAGGGGAACCATGCATTACATCAAATGATGGGCATTTAACTTAAAATATTTAAAAAAAATACATAAACTCTATCACTCGGAAGTTAATGCTGAAACTTGAAGCTACCAACACTAACTATTACCTAATCCATACACAAGAAAAACCAAGTTGAAATTAAAAAAAACTTGTTGAAATGCTAACTTTAAATAAAGTTACAATTGTGTGAAGTAAGAAAGAAATTAATGCCCACCAAACTAAAATACAAGGTATCCTTACTTCGTCATTATTTTCCCAACTTACTTCATACTATTTCATACTATTACTAACTTCTCCATACACAAGAAAAACCAAGTGAGAAAAACTCGTTAAAGTGCCAACTTTAATTCATAATATTTCATATTATCACTAACTTCTCCATACACAAGAAAAACCAAGTGAGAAAAACTCGTTGAAGTGCCAACTTTAAATAAAATTGGATTTTGTGAAGTAAGTAAAGAAATTAATAACCATAAGACTAAAAGAGAAGGTAGCCTTACTTCATCATTAATTTCCCACCATACTTCATACGCTTTTACACTGTGAAATGAATTGTCGTTTTTTATTATGACATAGGGTTTGTGGAACAATCTCCCCCACAAACTCAATATGTAGAAATTTCACCTGTAGAACAAACCGATATATACAATGTCCTAAAGCATAATACTTGTTCTACTTCTACAAAACATTAAGCAGAAGCATAATCGAATTCATGAGCAACATCAAGTAGAAACACGCATAACTGATGAAGAGAAATAATCACACATAACACGAGATATATCCAGGGGAAAGCACCAGCATAAAACGCCAACCATGTATTATCAATCAAGTGGAAATCCTCTTCACAATACAAAAAGAATCAGCTCTCAAGCTATCTAGTTCTCA
>APFE031738574.1:0-14695 GCA_000404065.3 Pinus taeda
CCCAAAACTAGACTTTATACTTTAGATACTCTGCTATGCTTCTATTCCATGATCATCAATTGGTTGATTCCATTGATTTACACTTAGAGCTTCACTCTATTTATACAATCCCATGGTCTGTGAACCATGGGTAGATCTCTACAGCTGACATTACATTACAAAATTAAGGTTAGACAACCCTATCACTCATTTACAAGCTACGCGCTCCGCGCCCATAAAATGTAGAGTCTTTAAATCGAAGTTACAATTTGTGACCAAAATCTGGGATATAATCCCCTAAACATTCCTTGGGGGATCCCACGCCCTCGAGTCACTCTTTTAGTGGAGATATCTTTGTGCAAAGACCTTCCAACACTATGTGGATCACTACAAGATCGACGTCACACTAAGCGGCTGCGTGTTGTACTTCTTGGACGCGTTGTTTAGAGATCGATATAGTTGAGTTGCTTTCCCAAACTTGTTCCTGCGTTCCCTACATTTGCGTGAGATTGGCTTCAATGGAGGAGATAATGACAAAAGCTCCATCAATCCATGGTTATATGCACGCCCTCAAAATGACTTCCTTGTGTGGAGCATCATCCACCTGCTCCTTGAGTGCTCTCACCTACTGCATTTATGCGAGCCTTTGTGTAAGGGAAACCATCTGTGCAGTCCATTTTACTTCATCATATTGCTATTGTAGGTCATGCACCTCCCTCTCTAGGTGTTGTATGTTCGAGTCCTCCTGCAGAGTAGTGAGAACCTATAACGACTCCTCCAACAGCTTGGTCCAGTCTTTCACTGCGTTTTTGACCTCCACTATGGCTGTTATGATCAAAGTGGCATGTTTTTCCTTAATCTCTGGTGGATTTGAAGGCTACGCCCTCAGTTGTAGTCTATTTATCTGAAGTTTCAGTAGCTGAAGCTTCGCCATCTCTTCCTTAGCCTCGCACACACCTAATGCTAGTTTCTGGAGGCATGCCTCTATTGGTTCCTTTGCATGGATGGCCAGATCTAGGACCATCTAGCAGGCTTCTTCAACGACCTGCATAATCTTCCGGTTCTACACCAATACATTATCACACTATAGGCTCAAATGCTCAATGTTGATCCACTACTAGATCATGACCTAATGTGCATGACCCTCCCTAGCTCACAACTCTACAATAATTCGATCCTGCAAAACATAAAGTGTCTCCTGAGGGATCGTAGCCATATTTATCCCAACTCCCTTTAGCGCACTGACCATAGGTCTGTCAGCCTCAGTTTCTGTAACCAGTGCTCCCTCTGGCAGCACTATAGTGTTAGTCACTCGAGTGCACAACATTTCCTCGGCTGCGGCTATGCCTAGTTGTGAGGCTGGTTGACAAAGTAAAAGCCTATGGAGTGTGCACCTGCAACTCCTGTATCTATGCTCTGAGAGTCCCCAACACCATCTGGTGTTCCTTTGTGGTGATGTCCCTCACTGTCTCCCCAATTTCATGTAGATCCCCCTCAGTGAGGGTGATTGGGTCGAAAGAAGTTTTTGAGGCCTTCGGCTTCTTCTACGGCCCCATCTGCTCTCTTGGGCACTGTTGTTTCAACTGTATGGACACTGTCTATGGGTCCATGCCGCCTTCCTCTAGATCTATTTCTTGTTTGGGTGAATGTGACTTCTGGCCTTCACACTCCTTCTCTGCTACCTTCTGCTGCTCTTCTATTGTCCTCACAGTGTCGTGCACCTCCTCCTAGTTCATTCCTTCTCTTTTCTACCAACTGTGGCAGCCACAGTTTTTCCTCATCCTTTTTCCTTTATATGGCAGGCTTCTCTGCTTCCACTGTCGATCTGGCTGGAGCGTACCACTCCGGTGGCCACGACTCAAGAATGGCGAAGATGATATCGTCCATCGACAAATAAGGGAGCTCGTTCCATGTCTTCGTGGGGTCCTTGCATGCCCTAATGTATACGTGATGAAAGACTGCCTTGAACTCCGTGAAGCTCTGCAAATTGTTATAAACAGCGGGTGATAACTTCAGATTGCAATTAATCCCCATTCTAATGTTCATCTTCCCCTACTATAGTGCCTCATCGAAGTTCTCCAGGAATTCTCTGTACAAGTAGTCTTCCTAGTTAAACTGGACCTCTTCTACGCATTGCGTGGCAAGTGCAACCACTGCCATGGGCACCTCATACCCGTGGAACTTACGCATACCTTTTCTGGCCAATATATGCATCGCAACTTTGATCACAACATTGTTAGTGCTAGAAATTATGTACCCTCTCTTCTTCCTCTCGAGCTTGAAATTCTTCTTCATGGCCTCCACGATGGCTAAATCATTACTCTTACCCTCCAAGATATTCATTGGATCCTCCCCTTTGCAAGGGAGCCAGGTAACTTTGTGGATTAAGTGGTCCGTGATGGGATGGGCTCCTCCAACCATAAGCACCCATCATGCATTAGGTAGAGCATCTGCCTAATGATGAAAAAATTCATTGGATTGTGACGGTAATGTGGCATCAAGAGTAGGTTTAATAGTCTCACATTTTCTACACCTCTTAGCCACTACCGTCACTCCAACTCGATGACTCCGGGTGGTGTGTTTTTCTTCTGGCACATTAGCTACGTGGTTGCCAAATGTGGAAATTTCTCGTGGTTCATGAGATCCAAGTCTTCAAATTTCAGCACAAGCACTTGCCCCAAGTGCACTCCATCAAAAATGATGTCGTTGGGGAGCAACAGAGTCTGTAGAGAGCTTTTTCTCTCAGCTAGGTCCTTGGGCACCCTTGCTTTCCCCTTCCTCGGAGGAACATGCAAGGGCAACCTGGTCAGAGGGTCTGCACCCTAGGTTTCTGCCTCCATCTCTACATCCTACTCCTCCTCTACCAAGATTTCCTCAAAGTCTTCCTCCTCCTCATTCACTTCCAAGTTTATTGCCTTCCCCTTTTCTTCCATAGTAATCCTAGTTCTTAGTAGGTTTCTAGGGAACATGCACACTGGTACCATAGGCTACTTTTCTTTCTTGGCTCTCGGCATGCATGGTGATTTATGGGTTTTTGCAACTATCCTGACAATTTCTGGGGCTTCTCCTACCTTCATGGCCTATGCAACCTCCTCAACAGTCATTGCTTCAGTATCCATGGCTTCCTCAGGTGCTGCAATACTGGTATTCCACAATTCTCTCAACGGCTTAGGTAAGTGCTCAAACAACAACTTCGACTTCAAAAGATTAAACAAATCTAGGTTCATTAATCTCTGGCTGGGCAATAGCTGAATTCTCAAATGGCTAAGTCTTGTTTGCAAGATATACCTTTGCAATTTATAACACCTTTTGAATTCAAATTCGACCATTCCCCCCACCTTCGGTCCATTAATGCTCACTTCATGAAATTTTTTCAAGAATCTGGTCCATAAAGTTTGCCTTAAATGCATGTCACCCACTCCATTTAGTCTCAAGCCAAGCATCACATCATGAGTAGTGACTGTAACGTTCACTTTCCAGCCAACCTATGCAACACTGCAGCTACCCTCACGCTATCGCAGACCCTAAGACACTTCACTATTGCGTGCATTCCTAACATCGTACAACTCCTGGGCAGAGTAGTTTATAGTCGTGCACCTCCTTTCAGATGCTTGGAGTGCTAAGACTATGCCTCCTATGGCTAGTCAGATTGTTGGGCCACCTATGTATGGCTTCAAACAACTACCATTGACTTATCCAAGGAAGAGTTCTCCATTTAATTTCACCAACTGCACCGCACCACAATCTGTCATCTCCTTAATAACATATGGTCCCACGCAATGCATTCTGATCTTCCCTGGGAATTTATCAAAATTACTATCATACAAAAACACCAAATCATTTGCCTTGAGTGTGCACAACTTAATATATCGATCATGCTAGTGCTTTTCGCTCTTCTTTTGTACTTGCTATTGAAATCCAACCAAAAATCATTTTTTTTCAAGATCCTCCAACTGAGCGAGCCTCTCCTCCAGGGCTCCACGGTTTGTCATACCTGTGAGTGCCACTATGCACAGACTAGGCATGATGTACTCCATAGGAATTATGGCTTCTACTCCATAGAAAAGCCTAAAAGACGTATGTCCTGTCAGTTTTTTGCATGTCATCCTATAAGCCCATATTACTGTGGGTATGTGCAGGTCCCAATCACTTCGTTGCAAATTGCATACCTTGTTCAGTGCGTTGCATACCTTGTTGGTTGCTTCTGCATGGATAATCTTCTACATGATTGTTCTTCTTACATAATGTCTTCCCAACATTAAGAGCCATTTGCACATTTCCTCCCCCAAAACATGCTTATTGACCATACCTTTCAACATGGAGTTCATGTGCATCTACGTAGGTTGTTTTCCATATGCCTGAACCCACCTAACCAGACGTGCGTTGGATCAACCCATCTATTGTACTTATCTGTTAATCACATCATCCGCTTCCCAAATCGTGTGCACATCATTCTCCTACATTCGTGCCATTTGTCAAAGCTTCCTTTGCGCATACCCCACCACCCTATGGGCGTAGCGCGTAGTACCCAATCTAAGGCCTAGAAACATTGCTTTTCTAGCACCTCCCTTTCAAATTTATTCAAGAAGGTGTCTACCTCACTTAGACCATCATAAGTAGGCAGGTCTCTTACTTCTATTGATACACAGCATAGTGACCTTGTCATCATATTGGAATTCAACATAGTTACCTCATGTAAAAAATTATGCCATCGCTCTGTCTCCTCATCTGAATCCAAAGTACAGGAGCTTTTACGCTCCCATGTAATCTGCCCATCCATGGTGGGATTCACCCAGTCCTAGTTTCGCACTATTATATTATAGATGCAGTCCAAATCATCATCACTTTCACAGTCCCACACCATTTCTGTATAGTGCGATCCTTTAGCAGGGTCTAGCGGTATAATTACATGTAGTGGCTTATTTTAAAAAATCATTTTCCACTTTTTTAGATTAATCATCCCGTTCATGTCAGTGGCCCAATCAATTCCTAAGAGCACTAAGTAGGGATTGCTGTCATCAACAATATTTATCACTTTAAAGTCTACTAGCATGCTCACTCCCTTAATTTCCACGGTTATGCCCTGCAATCACCCATGGGTATTATTTTTTGTTGGTTCACCATTCGCAGTTGAATAGGAGACCGTAGCGTAGGTCTCCCCATTCGCTCCCATGTCTGCTTCGGTAGAACATTCTCATCCGATCCTAAATCTAGGATAACTTGATCCATTTAATATTCTTTGATCTGCATGGTTAATCTCATTTCTCTTCATGTCCTTGTCTTGTGTATTTCAATATTCCTAACTACACGTGGTTATCTTGGCACTATCCCAATGCATCTTTTAATGAGTTCCTATAACCCTTTTACCACCTTACTGTCACACAATAACTTCATACATGTTTCCAAGAATGTTGTGAGCATGGATGGGTACATCTTCGGCTCTGGTCTATCTTTTCTTCCTGAAGTGGATGGCACAGCTAAGCTCTTCTTAGCTTCCATGAAATTTTCCCAAGTGCGCTCCAAATCAAACTTTGCTTCCTTCACCGAAGATTTGTGAACGCAAGTACTATCCTCTGGTTGTTTGCCTTTCACATCTCCCATCGCAATTCCACTTTGGAGCACAATATTTACATTCAGATCTTCCTCGCACGACTCAGACCTCATAATCTATAGGTTTTGAGTTGTGGGAGGCGGTAGCACTCCTTTGTCACGTATCCTAGCTATTAGTGTAGGACAATCTTTGGTCTCATGATCAAGCGAGTTGCAATACAAAGATGATGGATTCATTGGGTGTGTAGAATCACGGGCATAATGTCCTAGCCCTACGGAATTGTAGCATATCAACTGTCTGCGACCTCCTCTAGGTCCTCCGCCGCCTCGGCCTCATCTTCACCCTTGAAATCCTATTTGCGCAATTCCTGCATTCTGTTCTAGGGGCCACGTTTCGGCATGCACTATGTAGGTAGGAGTTCTATCCATCATCAACTCATAGCTTCTACGAGTGCATTCATCATGTCTGATCGACCTACAAATGTTGTAGAACAATTGTTGTGAAATTTGCGTATACTTCTATAACAAATGGCAATTGTCTGTGGCATGTTTTCCAGCTATTTGAAAAATCGCGCACCACAAAGCAGGTGTCGTGCTAGGGCCTTCTTACGCTTTTGTAATTAAAGGCATTGGCCCTCCTCCTGCGAGGTAATTTGTGAAAACTTGGTAGTGGTCCTTGTCACGACCCTGACCCTTGAATTTTATGCACCACACCTCTTCATGCAGTTCTGGTCGAGCTCTCCTGTCCTATTTCAGGCACTGTATCTCTAGGCATAAATTATTTAGCTACGGGTGGATCTGCTAAACTCCCAAGTTGGGATCCTACATCGAGGTCTCATGCAGCCTCGTCGTAATCTCTAAGGCCTCTACCTGAGTCGTTAGTTTCTGTTGTGATAATGCACTCCATAGATATGGTGTTAGCGATGCTACAAACCATTCGCTATGTTGTCCATCCGTTAGATTCATATTACCTTAGCGGATCGTGAATTTCAGTCTCTGATCTAGCTCCCAAGGAGTCTCACCTGGTAGCATCATGATATGTTTGAATCCAATGATCGACTATGATTCAAACTTTAGCTAGCTAAATTATATGTTTAGCGTTGCTTGGATATCCGTGATTCCCACATTTGGATTACGTTGGAGTGCTTAATATACTAGGTCAGTGCGCGATCCTGCAGGGCACTAACCAGTGTCATTTTTTTTATGCATGTCCAAGAAACTCTTCTCTTATTTCATTCAAGTTTTTTATGCATGTCCAAGTTTATCTCACCTTCATGGCTTCTTTTGATAAGAAGGATAACTAAGGAATTTGTCATTGTACATATATAATAAAAATATGATAATGTTTAGTAGAATAGTTGCAATACGAGGTGATGTAGCTGTTACCTATCCTAAACAAGGTGTAATGTTGAACAATTATCTCGTTGTTAATGAAAAGTATTACCTCTCTCATTCAATGTATATCTATTTTATTATATTTCCATTTATTTTAATGTTTTTTCTAAAATATATTTATTAATTTGTCAATAAGATCAAAAAATATATTTTTATATTGTATTACCATTCGCTTCCAAATCACATGCAAGGTGTCTTGCATATCTCACATTAATCCAAAGGGGGATTTTCATGAATAATGAGGTTAGATAAAGCATTAATATTTGTATAATGGTTTCAATATATTTTGATTTGTATCCTTTAAATTCCATTCCTAAAGAAATAAATGTGAATGCATTTGAGATTTGCATAAATTTGATAGAAAAATATCTCACAGAGTACACATATAGTGAAAATCATTGCAATTGAATTCAACAACACCTTAGATTTCAATACAAAGCCTCAAAATTTAACTTATAATTTATTAGACAAAATTAAAACAAAACCAAAACAAAACAAAAAATATAATAACAAATCATATTACAAATATATATATTTATGCATATTAATATAAATATTAGTGATTAAAGAAAAATGGGAATACATAATTTACACATTTGAAATACATATAAATAAACTTTTGAAAACATATTTATGATTCCCTAATTATGTTATGTTGATAGTGTGTATACCTTATAATAGGATTTCTAGAATTATAATTTAATTATCAATAATCAATAGGTTGATGCTAGAGATTAAATAATCAATAATCAATATTTTTAATATTATTCATTAATAGAAGGTTGGGATTTATTTAAAATTTAGTTATGATATCTATTCCTTTTCAATTTAATTAAAAAGATGGTTTCAAGATTAATTTCAAATACACTATATATATAGAATATTTTGACTATAAAATGATTTACTAGTTTTATTATAGCTATTGTGACCATATAATTAAATGGATTGAAAATTGGTATGTCTATCAATTTATGATAAGAATCAAACACTAACCCCATTATACATATTGCATTAACTAGATTAAAAAATTCATAAAAGTTAGCTAAACTATATATTTATTATAGGCAGATCTATTTTGGAATTTGTTTCCAATTTAAGTTCGAAGAAAATATTAACATTATATTAAGACAAACTAGGGAAGCCATATAAATTAAATGGATCGAACTACAAATAAAATTCAATCCATGATAACCATAAAAATGGGTAACCCATTATTCATATCAAATTTAATATATTAAAAAAACAACAAAAATTAACTAAATAATAAATTTATTACAAATTATATTATGGTTATTTATAAAACAAATTGCATGCATATTTCAAAAACAACAAAAAACCTTAGTGGAAAAATTTAGCTGTGAAATATGTGAATATTACTATGGATATTCCAACATATTCCATGGGGTTTAGATATATTCTATCAACCTAATAATTAAATTATAAATATAGTGATGAGCGTAATTATAGACATATATAACATGTGGTCGACTCACGTATGTACTAATTGTTGGATTGCAAAAGGTGGATCATTAATTCTTATTAAAGTGTTTATATTATGTTGTTCTATTGCATAGTTATAACATTCCAACCAAATCTCAATTTCATTTTGTTCTCTCTACTGAATGTTGTTACTAGGCAACTTAATATGTCATCCAACCTAGAATACTTGGACGAAACTTCATCACTATCATTCTGGTTGGATCACATTCTATCTTGAACATCATTTTCTTCTATACTTATTATTGTAGTAACATGGGTTAAATCACAAGTCAAGTCGATGTTCAATTTTTTTTCCTGTTTGGTTTAGTTGACGATCCTTCATCGTATGCCTATGATGAGCGCCTTTCTATGTTGAGCTTGTCTAGAATTGATTTTTTATGTTGCTATGTTTTCTGAACTACCATCACCTTCTATATTTTGTTTCAATGAATACATATTCTCCATGTCCATGCAACTGCAAGACATCAAATGCAATACATTATTCTAGAAGTTGTTCTAATTTTCTATGCTTCTTTCTTTTCTACTCTTTATACGATATCCTCAAAACTTTTCATGCAATTGAGTGTAGATTCTATTGTTGTTGTGTGTCTTCTAGTTGAATACCTGGAAATATTCCATTTCCATTTATTGTATATTTTTACGTCCCTGTTGGTGTCCAACTCCGTGAGTCTTTTCTTGCAATATTGTTATCAGATTATGTCACATGTTCGAAGAGGTCAAATTTAAATGGCTGTGTATAATTATGCTTCCCTTTCTTCTTCTTGTTCAGCATCTTGATGGAGTGAAAGTATATCCCCTTGTTCTTCTTCAGCTTATGGTGGAATTGGGAATATTATATTAGATTTTTAACTGATCCTATATATATTTTGTCAATTGTAGGCTGATATAGAATCTCTTGCGGGTCTACATCTAAAGAGTTGACATACAAAAATTCAATTATTTGTATGGACAATTGAACATGCGATGAGGGAGGATTCGTTTTTTATTTCTGTTGAGGTACTCTCCATCTTTTGGAAGATTTTTAAAGATTTCTGGAGGACTAACTAGTGAAGTTTGTTTCATGTCTACTAAAATTAGTAAACAGGGGAACCAAATGGACTTATTAAAATTTTCACATTCATATCGATTCATATTCAACATGTTACCAACGTGTTTTTCCTAGTTGTATATTTTTCCTGTCACGAGCATTTGACCAATTTATTGTAGAATAGTAATATGTTAGAGACTCTCCCTATTCATGCAAAATGACTCCCTCTCATTAGGAAAGATTTAGAAAAAAAAAATGAGGTATCAAAAACTTATATTAATAATACATATATTTAACACAATAATACAAACATGAATAAATAAGAATCCAATAAAGAATATTAATTATTCATATTGCATTTAACAATGGAAATAGGAAAAAAACCATATAGCAATACACAATTTAGAAATTTAGGAATTTTATAATTTTGAAATACATATAACTATTTATAGAAAAAAACTTATATATACTTGATTAATATTAATTGATGGAAGGAATAACATTTAATATGAACTTCAGACACCAACATTAAGACCTTAAAGCATCTACAAAATATACACCATCATTGTATGATCTAATGGGTCAAATGCGAGTACTCATCAAGATCATTACCATATGTTGACTCAAAAAATGTTCTTTTTGGGTGAATATCACAATCAAAATCATTACCATATGTTGGCTCAAGAAAAATTATTTCTGGGTCAATATCTATAATCAAAATATCATCTCAACGATACACAATATCTATTATATTACTTTCTTATGGGATTTAATTTGGAGTTACACTTAATTCAAATTGATCACTATGTTATGACACTTTAAGTGCATAAAAGATATAGTTTTAATGGTAGAGTTTAAGTGTTAGATATTAAAATTGATGTGTATTGTAAAATTTCAAGAATTACAATGTCATGAGCATGAAGTGTAGTAGGGGTCATAGTTTCTATAATTCATTGTGTTTTAAAGATAATAGTGCAGTATGGTTCAATTAATTTTACAGTTAGTCCATTAAGAATTACCAAGTGACCAAAGTCATTGTTTTTTAATGGTAATAGCTGTTAGAGGTTGCATTATGGAAGGTCTTTTAATTATCTAGGAGTATGAGTGATCACACTAAATTAGCGGTTATGGGTCATACTAGTGTTTTGACTTTCATAACGGTTTTTGGTTAAGGGGCACATGTTGTATAAATAAGGGAAACAATTTTGTCGGGTTAATATATAGTGCAATAAGTAGAAATATCTAATAATCAATTCATTAGAATTAGTGAATTTATAGGTACATATATTAATATATATTTTTACAGATCAAAATATTATTGGGAAACCCAATGTGTGTTTACTTATGATTTCACTCATTGTTTTATTCCAATAACTAATGGGTTGTATTTAAAAAAACCCTGAGTGATTTAGTAGCTAAGTTTTTGATACTCCTAGAGTTTTGCAAGGCGCTTAGAAATATTGAAAAAAATTAGGTTATCTTAAACTTTGAAATAAATGTTTTATTTATATATTTATCATTTAAATTTTCCAACCTAAAATTATTTAGAAAAAATTATAAATTAATTAATTTTTAATTACTAAAGAAGAGGATTATTAATCTATATGATTTTATTTATTAGTTAAAAAGGTTATTTTATTAGTGAAAAATGTTGTTAAGCCATATGAATTTGATTGTTTTTTTATTATTTAACAACTTATCCTGAAAATTTATATTGACAATTTTATTATTTAGCAAACAAAACTATGTATAATGACCTTCACCCCATTTTCGTAATTGTCAATTCAAACTGATAGTCTGAGATAAAGATTGATATTTCAGATTTAAGAATTAACTTTGTACATATTCTCTTGACTGTGAAGAAAGCAAGTTAAACATTGAGTTTTTAAATTTCACCATTACTTTTTTAAATTTGAAATTTTGTGTTTTTTACTGCAAAAACAATTAAATAGTCAGAGTTTCTAACTTTGAAATTATCCATTTTTTACTTTAAAAGAAAATAAATATTATTTTGAAATTTAATTTTTAAATTTTCACTTTTCTATCAACTGTGTGCTCTTTCTAACTTTTAAATTAGTTTTCATATCATATAGCTTTGCATCACTAACCAAACATACTTTTTCGTGAGGTCCTAGTTGTGAGATTATCACATCCTTTTTTTCTTCTTGTTGTTTTGTGTTCCTACCCATAACGAAAAGAGATAAATAATTCTTATTCCTTCCAACGAGAGATAATTCTTATTGAGATTGATATCAACCAAGCCAAACACGGGTTGAGGGATATAGCCAAATTACCAATCTATTACCTCAAAAGAAATTTACTAAATTTAACCTTTGGTTTGTATTTTTAATTTAACGGGTGGTTTTTTTGAATGAATGTAATTTATATTGTGTTTTTAATTTTAAGATTAACCTTTAATTTTTTACTTTGCTTTATTTAAATTTTAAAGATAAATTATTTTGATTTGTATTTTTTTAATTTAACGGATGGTTTCGTTTACGGAATGTAATTTATATTCTATTTTTAAATTTAAGTTATTTTTCTCCTTTTTCAGGGTGTACCTTCAAAATTTAGGTAACTTTTTGCTTTCATGGGCTCTCTTCTTGAATTCGAGCCGTTCCCTTCATAACCGTTTTCTCACAATCCCAAATTTATACTGTCTTTAAATTTAGGTTATTTTTTGCTTTTTCTCGCTGTAATTTTTAAATTTAAATAATTTTTTTCTTTTATGTGTTGTCTTCTTGAATTCGAGCCGTTCCCTTCATAACCGTTTTCTCACAATGGCGATCTCACACAGCTTCTTGAATTTGAGCCGTTCCCTTCATAGCCAATATGTGATGCTTTCGAACTATGCTCATGCCCAATTGTTCGAGGATAGTGTTTTCATTGGTAACGCCAATTTTGTTGGCTCTCTATCTTTGTTGGGAGAGCATGAGACTGAATATATAAAGATCGGTGTGTTCGATATGTATCTCTGTTGAGACAGAGTCATACTGAATATATGAAGATCATGTGTTCGATCCAAGGTCAACGCCAATGTCACTTCATAACTCTACTTCCAGTTAAGTTTGAGGCAAGTAGCCATTTATGTCAATTCAAATTATCTTAACATTCCATGCCTCCTCTTCTTCAATCTTTGTTTATAATATTTTTCCGCAACTATGGATATTGTTTATTTTGTTTTCAAGTTTGAAGCCATGCCTCTGAAGATCATGTGTTCGATTGTATCTTTGTGGAGAGAGTCAGACATAATATATGAAGATCATGTGTTAGATCCACGCTCAGCGCCCTTGTAACTTTATAACTCTACATCCAATCAAGCTCTCTACATCCTTGTAACTTTATAACTCTACATCCAATCAAGCTCTCTACATCCAATCAGGCTTGAGGTAAGTAGCCCTTTCTGTCAATTCAAATTAGCTTAACATTCCATTCCTCTTTTTCTTTGATTCAAATTAGCTTAACATTCCATGCTTTTCTTCGATCTTTGTTTGTAATTTTTTTCTGCAACTATGGATATCATTTATTTTGTTTACATATTTGAAGCCACACCTCTTCTTCGAGCCTTGCTTTAAAGTATGGTTTATAGAAACATTTTACAACTATGGATAGCGTTTATGACAATTTTCTTTGCACAATGTAATGTGTTGTTTATAAATTTTTTGTACAGCTATGGATATCTTTTATGGATACGTTGTTTATAAATTTTTTCTACTGCTATGAATATCGTTTATGGATATATTGTTTATAAAAATTTCCTGCAGTTATGAATATGGTTTTTGGATAATTTTGTTTGCATATTTGAAATGTTGAACACTGGTTTATAGTTATTTTTCTGCAACTATGGGAAGTACTTATTGATACTTTTCACATATGGATACTTTTCGTGTTTCATTATATATATTTGTTCACACATTGAAAATTCTAAACACTTCGTCATCAAGATTCTTCCTCAATTACTATATCGGCCCAATACTCTTCACTGGACTTTGGTCTTATGCTTACCAAGATATCAATCATTGATACACTTAGCCCCAAAATTATGATGCAAAAAACATAGAAATTCTTGCAAGCATTCACCTCTTTCATGGTTTGTTAAATGATAGGATTGGAAATGTTACTTGCATGTTACTTGCGTGGGTGATAAACTTTCATGTCTCATTTTTTTTTATCTATATTCTAATATGAAAATAGATTTAGCATAGATTCAACATTTTTTTATTGGAAATGGAATTTGTCAATGAGATTATATATTTTTGAATTTTTTAATACAAAAATAAATTCAACATTCTAAATTGTATTTTTAAATATAAAAACTATTCTTAATACTTTTAAATGTAGATATGTAGAAATATGAATATGTGGAAAATAGTCAAAGCTATTTTTTTTGCGAAATAAAACAGGAAAATGTTGTTCTCTTATACTACACTTCACGCTATTTTTTATTTTATTTTTTGAAATAAAACATGAAAATGTTGTCCGAAAATGTTGTTTTCTTATACTACACTTCACGCTATTTTTTATTTTATTTTTTGAAATAAAACATGAAAATGTTGTCCTCTTAAACTACACTACACTCCGATTACTCTGTGTTCACTTTTGTTGTTCACCAACCTTACAACTTTGATATTGGAAGTCATAGGGGGCCACACATAATTTTAATCACCTTTATCTTCACTTTGTTAGTGAAATTGCAAAGATAGTATTTGACTTACACTAGAAACTGAATTAAATTTTACTAATTAAATTGTTGTGCTCATAATTACTTATTTATATTGCAATTTTTTATACATATTATTTTTTATATTATCATGTATATATTGATATATGAATTTTCTCAATAGGTATTATAAATAAAAAGAATGAAATGATATGCAATTTTATTTTGTTTAGGCTTTCTCAGGAGGAAGAAGAAGAGGAGGAGGCGGCGACAGAGGCAAAGGTGGAGGAGGTAGAGGAGGAGGCAGAGGTGAAGGTAGAGGAGGCATAGGACAGGAGGAGGAGGAGGGAGAGGTGAAGGTGGAGGAGGAAGAGGAGAGGATCAGGAGGAGCCGAAGGAGGAGGATGAGGTGGAGGTGAAGGCAGAGGTGGAGGAGGAGGTGGAGGAGGCAATATAGGAAGAGGCATAGGCATGGGAAAAGGAGGTAGGGGAGGAGGAGGAGATGGAAGTAGAGGGGGAGGAGCACTAGGAGGAGGAGGCTACAACAAGGAGGAGGAGGAGGAGATGGAAGCAGAAGGGGAGGA
>APFE031738582.1:0-63642 GCA_000404065.3 Pinus taeda
ATGGATAATATTATTGAGCCTTATTGAGCCTAGCTAACTCAATTCAGGCAAAATTATTTTGTTAGAATTTGCAACTCTAACGAATGACAGGTTAAGCATGGAGTTCCAAGAAGTTATTTGACAAAGATGCCCAAGATGTGAACTTGGGATAAAGGAGCAACAACAACATTTATGGTGGACAACAAAGTAGATTTTTTGTTTTAGTGTGGTTTGTGGAATAGACTCCCTAGCATATTATTGTAATAGTCATTGTATGTACCAGAAACTCCAAAATGTTGAATGTAAGCCTTGTGAAGGCATTTGAAAGTTCGTGGTGATCTCAAAACAACTTTGTAATGGTTTGTGGTCAGCCTGAAACCATCTTTTGTCACTGTAATGTGACGGTTGGTGGTGAACCAGAAACCATCTATATAGTCTTTGTGACTGAAGTGCCTTTATGGCCAGCTTGCCTTTGTGGTTGAATGGTTGGTGGTGAGCTAGAAACCATCTATATGGTTGAAGTTAGCTTGCCTCTGTGGCGGAATTGCCTGTGTGGCCTGAAGTGCCTTTGTGGCTGTGTATACACGAGAGCTTTGTGCTCGTAGGAGCAGGTGGACTGCAGAACACCTGGCTCATACTCAGATGATTTTCTCTGAGTAGAACGGTATTGGTGTTTTTCGCACTAACAGCAATGCCAGGAAGGCTAACTGGCGCGTATGTTAGGCCATTAGTCGCGCCAATAGGTGTGGGTTTTTAGTTAAGGATCGCGCCAATTCACCTTCGAGGGGATCTGCGGGAAGCCTCAACTTTGTTTGACGGTCTGCAAGGGGTGCAGGATCGAAGAAGTTGCAGATCTATCCGGGAGAGGCGGATCGGATCAATTTTGATCAGATCAATTCTTCGGCTATATTGGAAACGCCAAATTTGCAGATTGTGGATCTGTCCGAAGACGGAAAATTGTGTTTTTGGAGGTTTTGTACATGCAATTCGTGTGATGAAGGTGGATTTGACTATAATGACAAGTAGTCATTAAGGGGGGGAGTTGGAAATAATTAATTCCTACTTGTCTATGGTTGTAATTTCCTAATTGAGGAGTTTGTTCCTACTTAATAGGAATAAGCTAGAATATAGTTTCTCCTAGTTTAGT
This sequence comes from Pinus taeda, assembly GCA_000404065.3. NCBI lineage: Eukaryota > Viridiplantae > Streptophyta > Pinopsida > Pinales > Pinaceae > Pinus > Pinus taeda. The sequence goes on from APFE031738582.1 coordinate 1,127, forward strand.
GTGTGGTTGAGAGAATCTCTCAACCACACTACTGTATGTCTAAGATAGCATTCCTATCTTGAGACTATTGATTGTATAAATATGTGTGGAATTTCCTTATTCAACAATTAATAGAATATATTTTGAGTGACTGCAATTTTATCTATAAGTGCAATGATCTCTGCGCACAAAATAGATAGTTGCGGAATCACAGGTAAGAAATGGAAAGGTTGCCAGGATTGAGAAAAATTCTGAGTTTTAAAATTTAGTGTTGCTTCAAAGAGTTTAAAAGGCGGAGAAAACAAGGAAATAAATAATTTGAGCAAAATTTTGAAAATATAATAGCAGGGTCACATGTAAGAAATGGAAAGGTTGCCAGAGTGAGAAAATTTCTTAGTTTTAAGTTTTAGTGTTGTCTCACATAGTTTAAAAAGCCGAGATAACAAGTAAAGAAATAATAGAAAACAGAACAAGGAAAGAAATAATTAATTGAAGAGTAATTTTATAATAATTAATTGATTTTTTTAAGTATTATTAAAATAATTTTGAATATTTAATTTTATAAATAGTATTATTATAAAAGATTTTAGATGAAATTTGAAATTAAAGAGAGATAGTTTAGTTTTGAATATTTAATTTTTAAATAAATATTTATTATAAAAAGATTTTAGATCAGATTTGAAAGTAAGAGGGAATTTTGAATTTTGAAAAGAGAGAGATTTTGGAAATAAGATAAGTGTGGTTGTTATTTTGGTAAGTAAACAGTAATTTTAAAATTGTTTATATTGATTAAAATTATTAGAAATTATTTAAATTTCAAATGTTTAAGACATATACTTTCGAATTTTTTCCGAATTGAAAAATTTTCATCCAAATTTTTATCGTATCGAATTCAAATCCGAATTCGAATTCGAGTTTGGTAACTATGGTTTTAGGCCATCCTTAAAATATGGATTGTTATGTTATTAATAATGTTTTTGATTTTACCTTCCATAGCTCGATTCCTAAGTATTTTATACTGGGGAAAACATATAATTTTAGACCATCCGTAAAATATGGATTGTTAGTCATTGGTGAAAATCATTTTGCCTTGTACTTTGGATTTAGAATGGTTGGAGCCTTCCACTCACCATCCTGCTCACCCTCCCAATCCTCGTCCTCTACCTTTGTGGCAGATGGATATGGACTTTCCTACAAAATTTCATCCTATCCCTAAACCTTTTCATATTTTGTATCAGGAATGTACTCTCTGTCTTCCCAGTCTATTCCCCTTAGACATCGGGATCCTTAATTCATTTTGGTGGGATCATTAGTAATATATTTGAAATATTTCAAATTATGGAATCTACGTGGTAAATTTCTTTTAATCCATGACATTTAAAATAGAGTACTAAGTCTTCTATCAAGTTGGTCAAAAGTGAGCTAGACGGAGATAGGGAATTTGTAGATGAAAACCTATTAATTAGTTGGAAGTTTGATTTACTGTCTGAACTAGGAAAATATAAACAAGGGTTGCTGATGCTGATGAATGAGTTAGATCAAGACTGCACGGTTTGAGAACTCCAAAACATTGGCAGACATTATTTTTGAGTGTGGAGACATAGAAAATCAAAGATCAAATTCATATCTCAAGGCGCTATCGATTGTTCAAGATTTAATTGGATTTTGCATTACATATGAGCTTGAATTAATTGTGAAAGACAAGCTAATGTCTTTGGAGAAGGTGAAACAATTATAAGCAATAGATTTCAATGATATACCTAATTTTATCGCAGAGGAAATTATGAAATGGGTAATTTCTTTTGTTAGTGTTAACAAAAAGTACTCTACCTCAGTTTTGTAATTACAAGAATAAGCTAGAGAAAATGAGGAGGAGATATTTAATGAATGTGTTAAGGTAGACATTACCATCGCTTCGATGAAAGAATTCAATGAAGCTAAAGTGGAGGAATGCGTTGCAAAAAGAATGATTCCAAGAGATAACCAAGGGATAAACAATATATGGCTATGATTTTTCATATTGTAAGTGTTTTAATACATTGGAACATTTGTTTTTATTATCAAATCATTTTATTATTGGAATTTTGTATGTGCATTATGATGGAATAATCTAATTCCTGAGTGTAGTTCCTTGTTATTTGTTGCATATGAATTTTAGAGATTATGGTCGATGAGATCCTAATTGCAATCCCAATTGGGATGAATGCATTTGGTTTTGTGCCTGAAGTATTAACATTTTCCTAAATGCTTTATACAACAAAGACTATTTTCTAGACCACAACTTTGTAATCATTACTTATTTGAATTCTGATTACCATCTTTTCTATATTTTAGTATGTTTACTAATTATGTAAACAATTATGATATAACTTTTCACATGGGATGTTGTATGGATCTAGGTTCTCAAACGTTGTATAGAAAATAGTAATTGAACACCTGTTTTCCAATATTTGATTTGAGCCTTTATATATTGGCTAATGTTCTATAATGAATGATAGTTAAAATGGATTTCTATTTACTTTGTTCTAATACTGAAACATTTTACCAGTTATATAAATAATTCTTAGATAATGTTTTACATGTGAACTCACATTACTCTGTACTGTTTAGAGTTTCTCAATATCATTGGTTGAACATAAGTTCATGATGTTGGAAAATATGGTAGTCATGGTCAATATTTTCATCTTGAAAAAGAAATGGAAGTTTGAATTTAAAATTTTCATCCAAAATTTATTAGGTTAGTTAGGCCCTTAAGAGGCACCCATTCAACCCCACTTGAAGGCTATATAAAGTATATCATTTCTGCTTATTTAGATATATCAATTTTGTCTCATCCATCTTTGATCCAATGAAATTATAGGAGGGTCGACATTTTAGGGGGAGGTCGAAATTTCAGGGACTTGTATTTTGATATGGCACTTCATCATGATTTTGGTTACTAGTTTGATTATTATTATTCTATTGTTATTTATGATGTATAGATGAATTTGGAAACTCTCTCTCTCTCTTTCTCTCATAAGGAAGAATTTTACTGGGTTTTCCCCTTGTGAGGTTTTCCCTGACCGTGTGCCTAATTTTTGTGTCTTTTATCTCTTTGTTTCATGGTTACTTTACTGCTATTTCATGTTTATTGATTGATTTTTTTCTTTTGTATAACTCCCTAAATGATATTAAATTTAATGATAAATGAAACTAATCTTTAATTGATCATTTAAGTGGTTATTAGGTGAAGAAAACTTTATTCTGACAGGTGACCTAGAAAATCAACATGGTATTAGAGCTGGGGAAATTGAAGGGAGATTTCTAAAAGGCAAACATTATCTCCGAGGTTCAATTCCTTGAAGACATGCAAGGTTCATATGGAATCTGATATTTTCTAAGCCACAGAGACCTGTAATATAGGTATAACTATACTTCTATATGAAAACATGTGAACAAATGTTTGGCAGTGCAAGCATATATGCAACTCCTCTTATGTGAAATAATTAAGGGCTATAATAAACAATAATTTAGGGGCTATAATAAGAAGGCCGTATTTTGTAATTGACTTTCTGTGCAATATCACTTGAGAATCTATAATTTTGTTTTTAAGTAAGCTTTTGTCTCTAATGGCATGAAAAAGCTCCTACATTATTGCGATTATGAGGCATTTATTCCTTGAGAAGTGAATGCTCTTTGGCACGACTATCTCTCTGAGATATGGGAAGACTATAGCATGGATTTGTTTATGATATGTGGAGTTCGTAGCACCTATTCATGCAATTTTTTTTTAGTACATTATGGATCTAAGGCTAGTAGATTAGAGAAACTGTAAGGACCTCAAAGAAGTTTACTAGGACTATCCAAGTGATTTATTTATTTTTTTCTGTGGAAATATAATTTATGGCATGCGAGACCTCCTTTTGTGGCATTATACTCTTTGTGAATGTTTTGTCTTAGATGGTACTATTATCCTACAAACATTTTTAATCATGAACTCTGTGGCACATGTTTGTATCTTTGTGCCTTCCACTAAGTGAATCATGTAGGTTCTAAATGTGAAATAATGTGAGTTTCAATGCAAGTCTAATATTTGTGGTTATGCAAGTTACCTCCACTAGTGTGATTTCTCTATCTTGTTCGATCAAGCTTTCTGGATTGTTGATCTCTATGACATCATTATTATTTGAAGAGTATATAAAAGGTATACCTATGGCAACTCTTATACATGCTTTAAGTAAATTTCACGAGGAACTTTACCTTTGTGATAACAAATTCTCTTTATGTTAATATGTACCTCTCTATATAATTTGCGAGTTTCCTATAGCTCTATCTATCCATAAAATTATGATCCTGAGAAATATTACAGACATATGGCTCCTACTTTTTGTATGTGAATTCCATGGAAATTAGTGCAGACTACATTATTGTTGATATATATATAAAGATATATATATGTCACTATCCAACCTGATTGATCTTCATAAGCCAACTCTCATAATCCAAAGATCATGTCACTTGGAAGCTGAAGTTCTTAATACTTGTGACCTAGAATATTTTATAATATCTCTTATCCTGGACCATATCTGAGTCATGCGACTAATCCATTTATGAGGAAAGAGGTATATTTGATATATGTTAATAATAATTAACCTAAGAGATGTTACGGTATGTATTTTTGTTAATCCCTCTATGTTATATCAAGGAAATTATTTTATGGAACAAGACATAAATATAATAATTCTCATGTTTGAGATGTAAGAGAATGATAAATATCCTATTCAAATTGTAGGGATAAATCCTTGAATTATCTGTTTAGAAAGAATGTAATTGAATGAATTCAAATTTTGGTTACCTTATTACAAAAGGGTCATTATTACCATCTATTGCTGGCTGAAATGTTAAACGATTGAAAGTCTTGGATAATTTTTAAAAGCCTTAGTAAGTGTTTGAGGACATCAACCTAAGACTATTGGAATGAATTTATAGTGTTTGTACACCCTAGACCGATATTGAAGAATTATCCAATGTTAACCCTAAATAAAAGATTAAATTATTTTCTCCTTATGAAGAAACCCTTGTTTTTTGATGAGGTTGATATGCAGGTTGAATGCATAAAGACCAAAGACTAAGAGCGAACTGAAAATATAAGAATCTTGTTTTTTATTTTATTTTATTTTTCTAATGATGTGAACTATTTGATGATGATAAAGAAGCTTTGATGATGTGGACCCATTAAAAATATGGATGTAAACTCTTTATTGATGTAACCTCCTTCAAGATGTATGGATGATGATATGAACTCCTTGAGGATGTTGATGTGAACTATGATGAATAATTTGTACTCTTTGATGTTGACAATGTTGATGATGAAAAGTAATCCTTGCTGATAGTAATGTATGACTCATTGATAACATGAATGATGTGATTGGACTCCTTGATGGTGATATGATGCTTATAATGATATGAATGATGATGATCTGGACTCATTGATAACGTTAATGATTATAATGTGGGTTCATTGATGACATGGAATCATTCATTATATAGATTTGTTAATAATATTGATGATACTATTTTTTACTTAATGATGATGTCGACTCCCTGATAATACTACTTATGTGGACCCTTTGGTGATATGGACAAGGCTACTCAATGGTGATGAAGATATAGATTGGATGATGATGTATATTTCTTGATGATGATGATGCAGATTCCTTTATGATGATGATGATGAAGATATGTAATCGATGATAATGTAGATTTCTTGATGATGATGATGATGTAGACTTGTTGATAATGTAGGCTCCTTAATGATGTGGATTCCTTGATGACATAAACTCCTTAATGATGTGGACTTATAAATGATGTGAACTCTTTGATGATGGTATAGAATTCTTGATGATGTAATGAGATTGACTCAATTTGTGAAGGTTAAGACCAAGAGGGAGATGACACACTCTCAAAAGATAAGTATGATATTGATATTGATATTGATTGTTTCATTATGAGTCTCCTGGCTTGCTTGGTTGTTCTTGTTCTTACATAGCCTCCTAGTGAAGATTGTAGATACATAATGAATATTGCCAAGGTGTGGCATATCATTGGAAACATTAGAAGAGTTATGTGACAAAAGGACTCATGATAGGCTTTGTACTCATCGAGAGAAAACAAGATCAATCACATTTTTATGAAGATGACTTTTATGTAAGAGGGAGTTGTTTTTGAGGCATGAACCTAGAGATATCCTTAGCACAATGGATTTTAGGTCGATCGACATCTCCTTGATGAATGATTTGAAGAAGCTATAAGACTCTGATATTGACTAGTTTGTTTATCTATCTGATGATGTTTGTTTCTTTCAAAGCCACTTAGTTTTTGCTGGATTTGATTATGGTCTACTAGAATCTACTATGGTTGTTGATGCCTGCTTCTATGAGAAGCCACTTATCATTTTCTGGATTTGATTATGGTCTACTGGATCCTACTATGGTTGTTAATGCCTAATTCTATGAGAAGCCATTTATTATCTGTTGGATTCAACTATGGACATTCATATTCGCTTCTATTATTTCCAGTGATTGCTTCTGTGAGAAGCCACTGTGAATTTTTATTATTTTTTGCTGATAACTATTGATATTTTCTTATGAGAGAAGACTTGGCTAAAGTTGAATGAAAAAATGAATGTTGAGATCCACCATGGCTACATTTTTTTTATGTTGAATTGATTAATGATGTGACGAAACTAGAATGGCTGAGAATCCCCTTGAAGAAGGATCAATAATTACATAACATCATATTATGGACCATCTCCTATAGGCTGTGTGCCATGAGACCTTGTGGTCTAGGAAATGTACTGTCGATTCCTCCTGTAGACAATGTGTTGTGACACCTTGTGATCCGAGAGATGTATTGTTGAGTCCTCCTGTATGTTGTGTACCATGAGACATTATGGTTTAGGAGATTTATTGTTGAGTCCTCCTGTATGTTGTGTACCATGAGACATTATGGTTTAGGAGATTTATTGTTGATTCCTCCTATAGGATTTTGGTTGTGAGACCTTGTGGTCTGGGAGATGTATTGTTGATTCCTCCTGTAGGCTCTGTGCTGTGAGACCTTGTGGTCCAAGAGATGTATTGTTGATTCCTCTTGTAGGCTGTGTGCCATGAGACATTGTGGTCTGGAGCATGTATTATTGATTTCTCCTATATGTCGTGTGTCATGAGACCTTGTGGTCTAGGATATGCATTCCTCCTGTAGGCTATGTGCCATCAGACGTTGTGGGTGAGGAGATGTATTGGGTATTCCTCCTATATGCTATGTGCTGTGACACCTTATGGTCCAGGAGATGTATTTTTTTCCTCCCATAGGATATGTGCTCTGAGACCTCGTGGTTGGGGAGGTCATGATTTGAGATGGATGTTATGTATCTTTCCTCATGACAAGACTAATCATCTCTCCCTTAGGCTGTGGGTTGTGGGACCTATGATTGTTCGGGGAGATTGATCTTGAAAAATAAATATATTTGTATTTGTTATCTCTCTTTAGGCTGTGGGCTATGAGACCTATGATTGGTCAGGAAGAGTGATCTTGAGAGAAAAATGAAAAGTACCACCTTGGCTAAGTGGGAGTGTTGGAAAATATGGTAGCAATGGTACGTATTTTCATCTTGAAAAAGAAACGGAAATTTGAATTTAAATTTTACGTCCAAAATTTATTAGGTTAGGTTATCCCCTAAGAGGCACCCATTCAACCCCACTTGAAGGCTAATACAAGATATAATTTATCCTCATTTGGATATATCAATTTGGTCTCATGCTTCTTTGATCTAAAAAAATTACAGGAGGGCCACAATTTCACTCGGAGGCCAAAATTTCAAGAGGAGGCCAAAATTCAAGGGAGGGCCGAAATTTTAGGGACTTGCATTTTGACATGGCACTTCATCATGATTTTGGTTTATGGTTTGGTTATTATTTTTATATTTTTATTTATGATGTATAGATGAATCTAGAAAATTTTTCTCTCTCTCTCTCTAATAAGGAATAATTTTACTGGGTTTCCCCTTGTGGGTTTTTCCCTAGTTGTTCACCTAATTTCATATCGTTTGTCTCTTTGTTTCATGGTTAATTTAATTCTCTTTCAAGTTTATTGGTTGATGTTTTTCTTCTATATAACTTCCTAAATGATATTAAATTTAATTCTGAGTGAAATGAATGTTTAATTTATCATTGAAGTAGTTATCAGGTGAAGAAAAACTTTATTCTGGTAGGTGGCCTAGAAAATCAACACATGAGACTATGATTTTGTATTCTATGTAATGGTATGAAAATTGCTAGAAATGGAAATAAACATTTAGAGGAGTTTTGGTTTAGATATGTCTATTGCATTTGTGATGTTTATTTGAATGATAGCTATAGTGATTAAGATTTGAATCTAAATACGATCGTTGTTGTTAAAAGTATGTTTGTTACTGTTGAAGGCTTGTGAAGCACAACAACTCTTTAGTTTGTTTCGGTTTTGTTTACAATGGAAATGAATGCTTGGAAATCTTTTTTTATTTATAGATATCCATTGCATTTTTTGTGACTAACATTTGAATCTAAATACAATTAGAGTTGTTATAACTATGTTGATTATTATTGAAGTCTGCTAGCCAGAAAGCCTGACTATTTTGTCCTAGTTCTATTTATTTATGAATGCATGCAAAAAATAAAAAATTGCACACATCAATGTTTCATTTTATGGAGTTTTCATTGTGTGGGGATTAAAATGAGAGTTTTCATTGTGGGGGGTTAAAATGAGAGTTTTCATTGTGTAATTAAAAGATACATACAATAATAATAATAATAATACATTAAACTATGGGTTCTGTTTTTTTATAGCATTGTGAAAAAACTCCATATTTTGTTTTGAAATAGTTAATTGTAAACCAATATTTGCAAGTAATTTGGTTATAAACATATACAATTTGTTTTCTTAAATCAATTAAGTATAATAAGTCCTTCAGGATATAGAAACCTATTTTATTGTGCAAATATTTTCTTGTCCAAACCTCATATTAAAGCTTATATTATAAATTGTAAAAGTTTTAGTAGTCAATTACAAATGAGTATTTGCTGAGCTTATTGAGTATGAAAGTAGCTATGTAGATGAACATGTGTGGAAGTGGTTGTGCATGTGCGAAGGTTATACAGAGAACAAATACAGCTACCGAAGTAAGTATTTATATAACTCATGCTATATATAGAATCATGTTTCATTGTGCATATATTTTCTTCCCTGAAGCCCATAATAAAGCTCACATTGTGCACTATGAAAGTTTTTATTTAAAAACAATAAACCTAAAAAGCATAAAACTAAATTAAATAACATTATTAATAATAAATTTTATCAATTGCAAAAAACAATTAATAATGTGATTATACAGGAAAAATATAACCTAGTACGCTGAGAACTATAGTTGTATGCATAGTTTCATTATACAAAAAAATCTTATCTCTATTATAAATTTGTGCCTAAAGTTTTACTGGTGATTGTAATCAACGCGGGAGTCACACACTGCAAATGAAAAAGATGGGGAATTACAAAATCACATTACGTAGAACCGGAAGAAATAAGAAGAAGAACAAAAAGACGCTTTCATTGTGTGGAGTGCAATTTCCTCATTTTCATACACAACATAATGACATTAATGGTTTGGTATCCTTTTGGCAAATGGATGGATCAAAATGTAATTGAGAACGTAAAAAATATTACATATAAAATAACATCTATATATTAGTGGATGCGATTGTTGACAACTTGTAAGATAGCTATCATTATTAGAAAATATTCACATTTAATTTGTTTCTTACATGGAGTAAATTATTTCTAAATTTTGAGATTTGTTTTTAAATTACTATTTATTCAAAAGGTTTCATTAAATAGATTCCATGTGCATAATAGAAATAGACTGCGGAAATAGAAAAAACGAAAAATTTAGTACTATCAACAATTACTCCGATATCGAAATCTTGAAGCTTTAAAACAATAATATGGTTCTCCAAAAATATGTGCCCAAATTTCTAAGAATCATGTTGGAATTTCTACTGTTTTCTGACCATAATTGTGGCACGTTGGGATTATGCACATTATTACTACTATTTCTAGTAAATGCAAACTTTGCTATACTGAATTTATATATATTGAAAGTGTCCTATAGGAGGTATTTCACACGCAGAATAGTAACAGGTGGTGGTTGTTTAGGATATTGATGATATATGCCTAAAGCGCATTGAAAATGTTGTTGGTTGACAAAATATTTTAAAATTACAAAATGAAAATGACTTTGAGGAGAAGGAACAAAACTATTTTCATTGATACTATTAACTCACTTGCACTCATCGATTTCAGTGGTTGGATGCATATGAATGATATCTAAAGCTATCCACGAGAGAGAAGAATGTCAATAAGATTTGGTCTACTAGATTAGCGAATTCTACATGAGTTATAGAAGTATTTGATTCTAGAGAAATGGTTTATTTACGCACAAAGAAAGTTGATTTAACAACAAAAAAAATTAGGCTAACAACCAATGATACTAGTATTTCTTTGAGTTAAAAGACATTTAGGTGCATATTGAAGCTACCAATTATGGATATGTGCTTAAAGTTTTCAAAAGAAAATAGCTTTTTAGAATCACATGCAGGTGGGTTGAAAATCATATAAGAGTTCGTTTCACTAGCTTCTAATATTCCTTCTAATCTTTCCTCTCTAGATATTACTTTGTTTAGGGAATCGTATAGATAATTTTGTTTGTTTTGTGTGTGTTTAATGGGCCAAGAAACTATGATTAGTGTCCCAAGATTCATTCTCTATGTGATCCAGTATTCATATAAAAAAATTACAATTTCGATTGGGCTGATCTTATTTCAAATGAATTGAATTTTCAATTAGTGAACTTGTTCAAAAGCGAGATTCTTCATGATGGTGTATTTGATAACAAATCTCGTGTCGATTCATTCTTTTGATGACTTGCCACATAACCCTAATTTTTATTTTGGTAAAGAACTAATGCAGTTTAACTATCCCATATTGTGGAGGCAAGAAGTTATTTCAAAATTTTGTCTAATTCAAGATATTTTTGTAAAGTAATTTATTTGCATGATAATTGGATGAGATCCCCATTGAATATATGGAAAAGCACAAGTTTTTCTATGGGTAAAAGGGATACATGAAGAAAGAGGAAATAATATGTATAGTTATTCAAGTTTTTGGGTTTCAAGGTAAACCACTATTACTTCCAAGAATTCTTATGGACAAGTATTTTGTTGCTAAAGTTTGTAGGAAATACTATGATTGGAAAGGTAAATTTGAACACAAAAAAACATTCTATTTCTTTTCCTTTTATCATTAGACGAGTAACTGTGAAGAATGGAAGCCACCTTGCATAGCTTGCAAATTCTTTGCATTGTTTTAGTTGAGAAGAAGCTGAAGGCTGCTGAGACATTGATCCAGAAGGCCTATTTATTGCTCATATAGGTGCCATCAAATATAGAGCTTGTTGAAAATAGTTGCAAATGAAAGAGAAAAGATTCAAATTTCTCTAAGAAATAACCAAGAAGCCACAATTACTATTGGAGAAACTACCGAAGAGGCAAGTATCAATACTAAAACAAAGTGAAAAAAAAGTGGTAGAAAACTTGCACAATCTTCAATTTGCATACAGGAAACTACTCTGGATTCATCTTTCAGTTACATAAAATGAAAATGTACCGAAGCTATAAAGTTGATTCACTATCAGCTATCAGCTACTGGAGATGGAAAGGAACCTTATTGAACATTTATTCTAGAGAAAATGCATGTAAGTAAATTGGAAAAATGCAAAAGTCCCCTGCAAAGAAGAACCAGTCAGGAGGATATCAACATTGAAATTGAAACTCTGTTACCTGATTGGGCCAATACTCCTTTGAATGAAAATAAGAAAATAATGGAGAAAATTGCCAAAGAATTTTTTATTTTTGATGATCAATTTTCCACTTTTCAAGATGCAAACTATAATAGGGACGATAAAATATTGAAAATTAAAAAAGTAAGGATGCATAATAAAAAAGTTATTGATAAATCATAAATGAATGTTCGTATGTTTGGAATTTATGAGATTCCAGAAAGCTACTAGGAATGTACTTGTAGTGTCTATTGATCAACAAGACGTAGAGAACTTGGTACTGAAAGCAGTGATAGAAGAGATGAAAAATGTTTTAAACATGGGTCCTTTGTTGATGAATCCAATTGTAATATGAACTTTGCGATTTCAATTCCCATAGATGACACATCTCATGGATCCATTAGAGCTCTACAACTTGTTAATGTAGTCAAATGTCATATTTTCACTAATATATGATAGAGGTTAGAAATCATTTAACATGCATGGCAAGCAGTTTCTAATCTACGACGGTTAACACAGGAAATCAACTCATTTGTTGATTTGGTGAGAAGTAATATTAACAAATACAATAATTTTGTTAATAATGACTTGGTTTCTTTTAGGCAAAGGCTTGAATTGCTGTTTGACTGGATAAGAATAACAGTGAACTGCCAAGTGTTAATTGAATGAGGAAAGTCAATCCAAGATGGTCTAGAAGAATCAATACACTAGAAAACATTATTTCTAAATGTGATAGCATAAATAATTTGATAAGTGATGCATTTATAGAGGTGATGCATATTTTTCAAGATCTAGATGGTCCATGCATCATATGAAATTCCAAATTGACTACAAAAGATACACTACATTTGATTTGGAAAAGATAAAATAGTGAATGGAAAAATAGTTCGATGATATAACTAATTTTACTTTAGAAGAAATTAGCAAATGGCTAGTTGAAATTGTTAGAATTAATTCTATGTTAACTGCTCAGTTACAAGAAGAGGCAATGGATATCGAAAAATAATTATTCAATCAACATGTGAGGCTAGAGATTACAATTGGACTAGTGAAAGAATTCATGAAAGCTAAATTGAAGGCATTGGTTCAACAGGTCATGCATCTGAAAGACAATTGATAGTGAAATAATTAGCATATATGCTTTCACATATTGTAACTATCCTTAAATATTTTCATATTCATTTTATCTTTATTAGTATTATTTCATCATGATTTGTTGATTTTATTAATGTCATTTAGTCTAGTTTCTCAATATAGTTCCTTATTTTCTTTTACAGTTCCCTCTTTCCATATTATAGTTCACACATACTTTTATTGAATGTAGGAGCAGGTAGCTAAAGAGAATATGTCAAAATAGCACAATGAATGAGCCAATGAATTGAGCCATTGGGCATTTTCATTACTGATATAAGCGATTCTTACTAAGAATCATAATTATTAATCCTTTGCATTTGTATTTTGTTTATTTGTTTTAATCATAGATATGATGATTGAAATTTGAAACTTAATAAAGTTCTTGTTACTATGATTATATTTCTTAATGTTATAGACTTATGCTTTGAGAACTTGTATTATGTCATCGATGCATATTTTCCAACAACAAGAAACATGAAAATACTTATGTTTGCTATGACACATGCATAATTTTGATTGTCATCATATTTTAAATTTTTGCAGAGTACGATACTCTAGAAAGGGATTTTATTATGCTTTCCTTGTATCTCCCTATTGTACATAATGGAAGTTTTTTGTTTTATTTCAAATTGAAATTGATATACCAATTTTAGGAAATTTCGAGTTCGATTGGTTTTGTGTGACACTACACAACCTTTAATGAATTAATTAGCAGTGGATATTTTTACAAGAAACTTTCCTTGTGCGAGAAAAATTTAATTGTGTCAGGTGATTTCATTATACATAGAGAATTCATAAATAATAACTGAAAATTCAGTAGCGTAAATTTCTTTCGACACATTCTACCATAAAAGGGTAATGCATTGCGCACAATGAATGCTTTGCAAAAAGAAGTTCACTGTCTCTCTGCACTCCATACAGTAAAAACATTAACTATCCCATTGCGTAATATAAGCTTCTGCATCTTCACATTTCCGTATAATTCTAATTCATAGTGTTCAATGAATACATGTGTGAAGTGTAGAGCTGTCGACAAAACCCATATGTGAAGGTAAGAAAAAGAAAATGAATGCTTTGTACAATAAAACTTTCAACTCTACTTCTGCTCTCCACACTTGAAATTTATCACTTTGGAATTAAAAAAAAAAAAGTTAAATACCTTTACTGTAATTATCAAGTTTACCCAACATGAATAAGTAATGTATGGAGCATTTCTTGTGTGAAAAAGCAATGTGTGAAGCCTTTTAGACTGAAATTTATATTCAAGAACAAAAGTGCACAACGTTTATTAAAATAATAAATATACAAATATATATTTTAATTATTATTTAGGAACATATTTCACAACTATGGAACTAGCTGTGCAGATGTGGTTGTGTGGAGTTGACTGTTCGGAAGAAGTCTATGCGCGAAACAACAAATGCATGTGTGTAGAGCTTTCACTATGGCCAAATAATTGTGCAAAGTTTATTAAAATAATAAATGTACAAATCTCTTTTTTAATCCTTATTTAGGAAAACCATTGCTTCCTCCCCATGATATTTGAAACCCACATCAATTAATAATAACTTCGAATGTCAGTTACTGACCGAAGGGCATTATTGAGTACAAAAGTAGTTATGTGGAGGTGGTTGTGCATGTGCGTAGGCTATGTGGAAACAAATGCATGTGAAAAATGAAGGATTTATGAAGTTTCTGCGGAATGATGGAAGCGCGAAGGAACCTTTTAATTGTAATGCATTTTCAACTCTTTTGGAGTTAGCGTACCTGTAATTTGATATCGATAGATTGTACAGAGCATGGAGGTCTAAAAAATGAAACTTGAAAGCTTGGTTCACACTCTTGCACAAGAACAATGCTTATTTTATTATTAATATATTATGCAGAGTATGAAAGTGCATACAATGAAAGCTTTAGAGTACATATGCATTTATGTTATTTTGAAAGTATATGTTAGTATTAATATATTTATGCTTTGGAAATCATGTTTCCATATTTGATATCATGAAAGCTTTGCTCGCATTCCAGTACAAGATCATTGGTTATTTTATTATTAATAGATTGTGTGAAGTGTGAATGTTGTACAATGAAAGCTTGAGAGATTTTTCCATACAATTCATTTCTCTTACAATGCACATGTGGGTGGCCTATATTTTACACAAGAAAGCACTAACCAAAGAAATAGAAGCAAGACATTACAGACATGTTAACGACTCACCTTATTATCTAAATTTACAAAAGTTTTAAATGTAAACATAATATAAAATTAATTTTGTTTGTACGAATAAAGTTCCATATGTAGCTTTGTTTGTCCTTCACATACCATTCCCTCCACAAAGTTAGAGATACGTACAATGAAACATAATAATATCAATTCGAAATTCCCTCTGCATCTTTGTTTTCTCATACATACTTCATCTTCCACACAGTAAAATATTTTCAAAATGAAACATAGTCAATCTTCATTCTACACAAGGTTAGAAGCATTTGTAAATGAAACAAGATAACAATATATGCCACAAAAAAAGAAAAGGAAGAATAGAATATTGATAACATTTTAATAAACATTTCAGGATGCAGGAAAAATTTAACATTATCACATTGTAACAAAATCATTTTGCTATAAACATTATGAAAAAGCTGAAACTAAATTGTAGTCCACAAATCATAACTCAAGAAAATTGATCACCTATCTCCATGTTGCACCTACATATAAGGACAACAGAATGGAAATGAGTCTCAATCTACTTGGTTGAGAAATATTTTGAGAAATTGATTCGCATAAGAACTGTTTGGTTTCCGTCCTTGTTTTATTGCACATAAACTATCACCTTGCTCCGCAGAAGAAAAAATAATAATATTGATAACATATTTGTTTGACATTACCCCTTTACCTCGCCTTTGCAAAATAACTAAAAACACGCCAATTCTAGCACTATCGGGAAAAGCAATAACACACTGTCAGAGCACTTACAATATCACAAACTGATAGTGTAATAAAAAACAATGAAAATTAGCTAATGATGTCATTGATTTTCTCTAACAACATCTCTTGAAAATGTTCCAAATCTTTAAACTATCGTTTAATGTATTATGTTCTTTGCAAAAAGAAGAAAATAAACAATGTAAACTTTGAAACGGAAACTAACACGATTACCCATTTTTTTGAGGTAGCAAAAAAATCAATTGATTTTGAAAAGTGCTAATTAAGAATACATATTTTTTTAGCATATTTTTGACACTTTTATTTATTTATTTATTTTTCTATAAATTATGAACATTTTTTTAAATGTTGATTATTTAACAATTTTCAAAGTTTTCTTATTTCTCTTATTTTTCATTCCAGGATGTTAGTTTTTAAAGGGTTTTCCAAACACGTGATTTTTTGTTTTTTCTTTGCAATGTTTTTTTATAATGAATTTTTTAATTTTTTTGCAAAGTTTAAAAATAATAATAACATTAAAAATATTTAAAAAAATGAAAGATAAAGATGTATTTAAAAAAACCCAAAAAAAACAAAAAACATCCAAAAATAAAAAATTAAATGAACAAAAATTAACATGTATAAAATATTTAGGAAAATAAATAAAAAGAAAACAAAAAAATTTAAAAAACTACGGAAAAAAATACAAATATTTTCAAAACGCACATTAAATTAAAAAAAAGGGTTAACAAATGAACCGAAAAGTAAAAGCGATTTTAAATAATTAAAAAAAAAACAAAAAAAACATTCGAATTAAAATAAAAAGCATTAAAAAACAATAAAAATATATAATAATAACATAAAACATATATAAAAAAACATAATTAAAAAAATTTAAAAACATAAAAGAAACATAATTTTTAAAATATAATAAAAAAAAAAATAAAATTTATTAACATTATAATAAAAAAATTCAAAATATGGCGCTTGGGCTTCTACCAAGCCCTAGCTAGCCTGACCACTGGGCAGGGAGATTGATTCTCAAAATTGGCTAGCCAACCTAGGGTTACTCTACTGTTGCGCTGGGCAGCCCAGGGCTTGGCAAGCTAATTCCGAGAATCGATCTTGGGCCCAGGCAGATTCTCAGAATCAGCCTACCAAGCCTAGGTTGATTCTTGGAATCTGCTTGCCAAGCCCAGGCCGATTCTCAGAATTGGCCTACCAAGCCGAGGCGCCATAATTTTTATAATAATGTTTATGATTTTTTTTTCCATTATGTTTTTGGCTTGGCAAGCCAATTCCGAGAATCGGCCTTGGAGCCAGGCCAATTATCAGAATCAACCTGCCAAGTCCTGGTGTGATATTTTCTTTTTGGCTTGGCAGGCCGATTCCAAGAATTGATCTTGAGCCTAGACCAAAATGAGCTTACGAAGCCAAAACACCATATTTTTTATTTATTTTTTTTATATAATGTTTATAATATTTTTTATTTTTATTTTTTTCCTTTATGTTGTTGTTATGTTTTTAATTTTGTTTTAATTATGTTATTTTTTTGTTTTTTTAAAAATTGTTCTATTTATTTATTTATTTTTTATGTTTGTTTCTTATGTTTTGTATTTCTTTTTTATTTAATTTAATTTGAATGTTTTTTTTAATTATTTAAAATTATTCCAATTTTTTATTTTTGTTAACTTTCTAAATTTATTTTTTTAATTTATTTTTTGTATATTTGTTTAATTTTTTTATGGGTTTTTCACATTTCGTTTTATTCTTTAATGTTTTATTCTTTTAAGTTTAATATGTTTTTTTTTGTTTTTGCTATGTCGATTTATTTTTTTGTCTTTTTATATATATTTTTATATTTTGTGTTTTTCTTGTTTTTTTTGCTATGTTTTTTAATTTTTATATGTTTTAATATATATTACTATGTACTTGTTATTGTTTTTTTAATTTTTTGTTTTTCTCTTTTTGTTTTATTTTTTTCCAGTTGTTTTTTATTTTTTTTTTTAAATGTATATTTTTATTTACTAATTATTATTTTAAAACTTTTTTTGTGTGTTTTTTTTCAATGCTTTAATTTGTGTGTTCTTTTATATTTTTCATTTACATTATTTTATTTTTTATGTGGTCCACGTCGATCCTCGACTGGTAAACCAATCTCATTATGTCTCAATTTGATTGTTGAATTTAAAATTTTTGTTATAAATGATCAAAGGTTGAATTTAAAGTTTGCTTACATTGTGTGTAAATTTGATGGTTGACTTCTAAATTTTTGCTGCAATTTGTCAAGTTGTCCTAGGCTAAGATTTTAAAGTCATCATATTTTTAACATTTAAAAAAGAAATTACTCCTCGTATAATGACTCTTTCATTTAGGTATTCATTTTTAAATGTTTTTTAGTCATAACATTTTTCCATAGTGTCATAATTGAAAAATTGTCAAAATTTTAAAATTTTCTAACATTCTAGTATTCCAGCATCAACATTTTTCATTTTTAGGTTGTCTTTCATGTTTTTTTGGTTAGAGTTCTCGTTTTGAGTTTAGTTCCCATTTCAAAGTTTCATTATTAATAGCCTTAGTCTTAAAAACATATTGCTAAAAAGATCTAAATTGTTTTTTCCCACCTCATGTTTAATTTTTTTAAACAACTTGTGGAGATTTGCATGTATAGCAGTGTTCATAGCTTTCCACACAGTGAAAACTCTAGACAAGCAAAGCTCTAGACAAGTCTAGGAAGTATTTTAAAGTTTTATTTCTTAACGTCGGCTGAGGAGCTAAGTAACAAATGACTATTAATTTTACAAATTTCAACAACGATAATGGAATTATTGAAACTATAGATTTAAGGTTTTATTAAATTTATGAAATTAATCATATTTACTGGTTAATCATTTATTTCAAAGCATGTAAAAAAATTAAGCATCTAGGAACACATGTCATTGATTTTTTTTCTTTATTTTTAAAAAGAAGACATTAAACATAAACATTCACAGTCACAATTCACTCACTTTCGATTAGTTTTTTTATTACAATTTTTCCTAACTACCGGTCCAACTCTAATGAGTATCTAATACGTATGTTCAATATTTATATGGCAATGTGACGATAATAACCACTAATTTTGGTTATGCTGTCCATATAAGCATTCAATAGGTGTTCATCATGCAATATTTTTAGTATACATATTATGAATGCATGTTAAACTGGATTTTGGAGGAGATGGATACAAATAGAACCCTCGTTTGGGCTGTACAATATTGTTTTGGTAGTTGTGTCATGAGGGATTATCATTTAGAGCGAAAGTGAAAAACATGTAGCATTACTCACAACTAAATAGTGCATTGTTTGTTCTATATGAAAGTTGTTCAACAATTTAATTGATCTTAAATTGTTTACATAAATTATCGACCAGGGCTAGTAAGTTGATGAAGTGTAAGTGTACTGTATGTACTAGAAGCCTTTGGTTATTCACACAAATTCTAAATTAAGTTATTGAAATGCACACGAGAAAAGTAATTATTCTTGGAAAATGAAATGATCGCACTCTTTTACTGAAAATTACTTATGGAAAATCTCACACTCTTCTTTAAAAGAAAATTTCACAACTCTGCATATAAGTAAATCAATCCCACACTTGTTGTAAATGAAAATAAATTACACTGTTCGCACCAATAAGACTTATATACACACTCAATTTCAAAAGGAAAAGCTGTTATTAATCTCATCACACATCTGTAAGAATAGCATTCATAATTTTTTGAAATCAAAATGAAATAAACCTCTGCTTAAATATATCCACACTTGCTTGAATTATAAATCACACATGCTTGAAATGTAACATCTAATTCTACAAATAAATCCTCTGTTCTATAAGGAAAATAAGGTTTTGTCTAAGTATAAAATCATATTTCTTCTATCACTGCTAGTAAACCTAGTTCATGTGCATCTAAAATCTATAAACAAAAGAAATTATGAGTAAAACAATCATAATTCAAATCTGAAAGAAATAAAAAATGCATCTAGTCAATTGAACAAAACAAAAAGCTTATGAAATTATATGAAAAATTCTATCTACTAAAAACGAACAAGAATCCTTACTGCTCGAGAGGTCCCTCCATGATAAAGCAGCTAATCACATTATCAATAAAAAAATCAATCATGCATGGAAACAAAAAGGTTCTCCATAAACTGGATATTAAATACATAATTTTAAATCTTCATTATCGCACACTTCTTAACAACATTTCGTTCCTATCGAGAGGTTTATTTATAAAGCTCATAACATTAATTGTTGAGAGATCTATGCCTAATCCTTGTCAACAGAATAATAATCTTAACATGAAAAGATAATATAACATAATTCGCTCATGATTTTCTATTATCAAAGCAAATCATAAGGCGTATATTTCATTCTCGCTCGCTTGTTGCTGATTTATAGGGGTTGAATTTATCTTTGACCACATTATGGGGACTTGCTTCCATCGATCTGGTTCATGAAAATAGGAGGAAATCGTTGAGTGCATCAATTTCCACCTATCCATATATTTCACTTCCCAGATGGCACCTTGGAACCTATCAAACCACGGACTTGGCTACAAAATCATATGTTAGCTTTAGAATCATTGCAATTCAGTAGCTGAAGCTAACATTAGACTAAAAAATAAAGAAAATTTTAAATTTATGAAATCCAAGACAACTATAGACCTGCCATACCATAATCCTACATTTTGATGCCCACTGTGTGATTATGGAGGTCAAAAATAAATAAAGAGAGTTAAAAGGGTGTTAAAAAGAAGCAATTGTGAGGCTTAGCATTCCCCCATATAGAAGTCATTGCGTGTCCTCATGAAAAAATTTCAAAACTAATGAACCTTGCATGTTACTGAACCCCTTCAAAAACTTGAGCTAAAAAATTCAGATTTATCTTCTTTTCCTTTTTCTTAGTGACTTCCATCCTTGGTTTCTTCATTAGAATCTTATACTTCAGACTTATGACTTTTCTCTTAAGAGATTTGTTCTTTTCCTTTTAGATTTTTCTTCTTAGCAAGATGCAAGAGAATGTTGTCATTTTGAGTCCTCTATATTTCATTCTGCATTTTCAATGTTTCATGTTCCTATTTTAAGTGTTTGATTAGTGTCTCCAATTCAAAAATTTATTGTTTGAGAGTATTCACAATTGGAGGTTCTTGTGGACTACTAGACTGAATTCCTTGATTTGAGGGTGCAATGGCCTTTTTTGTAGATTTGTTCTCCAAATACATTATGTAATCATATATCTCTTGTTGAACTGGGTAATTTCAGGGGTTCTTCTTATTTTATTAGCAATTGGTGATGAAATTGGTGATAAAACTAGTGATGGAACTATAGGCAATGAAATCTTCATTTCTTCATCTTCCTCTAGATTGACAAACCCTATAGATTGTTGATATGATTCCTTTGTTGATTTTTTGAGTCTAGCACTTCTCCTGAGCGTAGATGAGGATTTAGTAAGATGAGTTTTCTTTTGAACCTTTGTTTCTTCAATCTTTGCCTGTTCTATTTCCTCTGATTCCTTTCTAAACACACTTTCTTCCTTATCACTTGTTTTTCTTCTTCTAATATTATTCTTCTTAATATTTTCTAATACATCAACAAGAGGAGTTTCATCTTCTTAGAGTTTCTCTGGTTGTAGAGGTAGGTCATCTTTAGGGTTTAGAGATAGCTTTCTTCTACTTCTTTTTATTTCGCTATTGGGTTCTTCTTGTTCTATCTCTTTAAAATAATTCTTTACTAGAAAACTTTCCCAATCATCTCCTACACTTTTGAGGTGGGATTCATTTAACATTTTTATCATATATTTTTCTTTAGAATATTGAGTAAGAAATAAGGAAGATTAATTTCATTACCCTCAAGAAAGTGCATCATAAAAAGTATTTGATAGAAGAACATACAACCGAATCTACCTTCACAAGTAATAAATTTTTGTTTAGCCAACAATAAATTTCTCCATTTGATTTTAAGAGTTGTACTTGGGATGCCTTTCTTAAAAATTGAAGTATCCATACTTGGGTTCTTAAGAAATGTCTTCCATTCATTTCCTTCAATTCTTCTATTTTTGAACCATCTCTCACCAACCCTAGGTAATCTAGTTACTTCTACCATGAAATATTCGATCTCCACTATTTTAATACCCCCAATTTCTTCTGCCACTCCATCAAATGCTCAGGAAAAAGTCTTGGTCACCTCTCTGCCATAGTCATCGAATATTTCTACAAATTCCAACCACTGTGTCTATTGCAACATCTGTTTGACTTGTTGATATACTTCCACAATTTTTTTCCCATTCGGTTCTGTCCTCACAATAACCCCCATGTTGGCGAATTTTAACCTACATTTTCTTCCTTTGATAGGCTTATGGAGTGCAAATGGTTTTGGCGGTATGAGTATGGATGAGAGTGAAATTGTTTAATGGAAATGGGTGAAAAGGCCTTCTAGGAAAATGGAATATGAATGAGAGTGAAATTATTGATGAAACATGGTTTATGGAGTGGAGTATCTGTGTAATGATGAATGATGAATGGGATTACAACCAATTTCATTGATAGGACATAGTATTTATAACTCAGTTCAAAGTTGGAATAGTAATGATTATTTTGAATGGCATTAGAAACATCTATCTTATTTCATATTCTAATGTTTTTTACCTTTATTATTTAATCTAATATTTATATACCTTTAAATTAATTTTTTGATTAACCTTTGTGAATTGTCCTTGGATGCGTTCAGTTGCAAGCTTGATCATTTTTTTCTGCCAAAATATTCAACTATGCCAGTTGATGATCCATGTCAATGTCAGCTGCAGAATTTGGTTAAAGATGTAAATTCTCAACAATTCTGTAGCTGCTTATTTGAAAATAAAAAGAGGGTTACAAAGAAAATGGGATTAGAACAGGGTTTAAAAAGAAAATCTAGGTGCCAAGAATACCTAGTTTTCATCCTAAATTTGTTTGTTATAAACATGCCAATAGTGTTGGTTTTCATGTTTATTACAATTTTATTATTTATTATTTTATTATTATTATTTTTATATATTTTTTTAGAAAACAAAAATCCTTGTAAATAAATTTGAAGAGAAAGGGAAAGCCTTCCTAATCATTTTCAAAGTAATATTGTCTTGCATGTTTTTAACAAATTCCTCCTTTGTCAATGGCTTGTGATAAATTCTCAATCGATGAACATTTACAAGGAAGTTCACTCTTTCTTCATCAATGGTTCTAATCGTGACTGCACCATTAACAAAGAGAGTTTCAATCTCATAAGTCCCAAGCCAATGAGTTTGAAAATTTCCTTGAAAATGCCCAATCTCCTGGTTGAAATTTCCTTTATTTATGTACTTGTTATGCCACCTAGATCTTTGTTCTTGAACTATATTGGTTCTTTGAATATAATTTCATCTTATCTCACCTAGGTCATTCAACTGCTCTATTCTTTGTTTCTATGCTTTAGATAGATCACGACCTATTTTAACTATTATCTTGAAGGTCTTTACCTGGGACTCAATAAGAAATAAGACTTGCTTCCCATAAACAAGTTCATAGGGTGTATGTCCCATAGTGTTTCTCAATTTGGTACTGTATGCCCATAAAGCTTCTGAAATATTTTCTGCCCAGTCTCTTCTATGCAGATGCACAATCTTGGTAAGAATTGCTTCAATTACTTTGTTGGTGGATTCCACCTATCGATTTTCTTGTGGATGATATGGAGTGGACTTTCGATGTTTGATTTTGTATTCCTCCATTATCTTCTGTACCAAATTGGATGTAAGTTGAGTGCCTTGATATGTCACAATTTCCCTTGGGACACCAAAATGAGTAAAAATATCCTCGAAAAGAAATGAAACTACAACATTTTCAAGAGAAAAAGAAAGTGTTGTAGCTTCTACTCATTTTGTAATATAATCAGTGAAATTAAGAATGTACCTTTTTGGTCATGATGGTGGATTTATTGGATAAACAAAATCCAGAGCCCATTTCTCAAAAGGTTCAATGAGTACCTGAGGTTGTAGAGGCATTTCATCTGAAGGAACAAGTTTCCCCATTATTTGACAAATATCACATCTCTTTACATATTCTTTGGCATCCTTGAAAAGGGAAGGCCAATAATATCCTAAGAGAAGGAATTTGTAAGAAGTTATTTTATCAACAAAGTGTCATCCACATGGTTCATCACGACAAGCCTTTAATATCTCTAGTACTTCATCTTCTCTGACACATCTTTGAATAATTAGATTTGACCCTGTTTTATACAATCCATGAGTAATATGCACTAATTTGAATTACCTTTCTTTTCTCTCAAGGAGACAAATATAATGGTAACTTCCATGTAGCCAAATAATTAGCAATATCTATAAACTAAGGAGATTTAATAGATACTGCAAAAAGATATTCATTAGGAAAATTATCTTCTA
Source organism: Pinus taeda (assembly GCA_000404065.3). Lineage (NCBI taxonomy): Eukaryota > Viridiplantae > Streptophyta > Pinopsida > Pinales > Pinaceae > Pinus > Pinus taeda. Next base: position 25,514 of record APFE031738582.1, read on the forward strand.
CAATTACATCATTATTATGATTTTGAATCCTAAATAGAAAGTCAGCAACTATATTTTGTTTTCCAGGTCAATCCAAAATAGTAATATTGAATTCTTGTAACAACAATAACCATCTTGTGATTATGCCATTAGTGATTGGTTTATTCATTAAGTACCTAATTGCAGAATGATTTGTGTGTACAAAGGTTTCATAAACAATGATGTAATGTCTGAATTTATTAATGGCATGAACAATAGCTAAAAAATCCTTTTCTATTACAGTATAATTTAACCCTGAAGGAGTCAAATTTTTACTAGTATACTAAATGGCATAAGGATTTAAATCCTTTTTTCCTAGTACAACTTCTAATGTTGTATTTGAAGCATAGGTTGAAATATGAAAAAGTAACTTCCAGTTTGGTCCTCCTAAAATGGGTGCTTCAGAAAGATTTTCTTTCAATGTTTCAAAATCTCTTTGGCAATCAGAATTCCAAATGAATTCACAATCTTTTGTGAGAAATTTGAAAAGTGGAGAAGCAATTTTTGTAAATTTTTCTATGAATCTTCTATAGTAACCAGTAAAACCAAGAAAACTTATGACATCACTTTGACAAGTTGGAATTGATAATTTAGAAATAATTTCTACTTTAGATGTATCCACTCTAATTCCATTTCCTAAAATATGGTGTCCTAAAACAATACCCTTAGTAAACATCATAAAACATTTTTCATGGCTTAATGAGAGATTTGATTCCTTACATCTAATGAGAAAGTTTTCCAAATTTTTAAAATCGTTTTCAAAAGAATTTCCATAGACAGTAAAATCATCCATGTAAACTTCCACACAATCATAAATTAGATCAGAGAAAAATCCTAAAACTTCCCTTTGGAATGTTACAGGTGCATTACATAACCCAAAAGGAAGTACTCGGTAGGAATAAGTTCCCCATGGACAGGTAAAAGTGGTTTTATGTTGATCTTCTAGAGCTACTTGGATCTGGTTATATTCACTAAAACCATCTAGAAATGAGAAATATTTCTTTCCTGCCAATGTGTCTAAAACTTGATCTATGAAAGGAAGTGGAAAATGATCTTTTAAAGTGGCTTTATTCAATTCCCTATAGTCAATGCATACTCTCCATTTTCCATTATTTTTAGGAAAAATTACCAATCGTGAAACCCACTGGCTATCTGATATTGTATAAATGAAATTCACATTTAACAATTTTTGTAGTCCCCCTTTAACAATTTCTCTCAAATTTGGATTCATTCTTCTTTGAGGTTGCAAGATTGGTTTAACATTTTCTTCAATGTAAATATGATGTATACAAGTATTAAGATCAATTCCTTTCACGTCAGTGTATTCCCATGCATAAGCAGAGGAATGTTCTTGTAACATCTTTATTAACTCTTTCTTTTGAAATTCTTCCAGAATATTGTTGATATTCAAGGTTTTTTCTAGGAAGATTTCTATTGGAGAATTGCCAAATTTTTCCATAGAATGTAAATATAATTGATGAGATGATAAATATTCAATATTACATTGTTCTTGAAAACTTTTATTAGATTCACAATATGAAGAAGTCTCATTATTTTCCACTAAATTCAAAATATGATCTTCTTCATTTATTTGTGAAGTAACAAAGATTGGTCGTATATCAATATCATCATCTATCCATTCTTCACTTTCTACTTCTATTGTTGTTTTCGTAGGAGGATATAATGTGAATTTCTTTGTTGAACTTCCATCATAAATAAACATATCACCAAATATACAACTTATAGAAGCATCAAATGTATCTAACCATGGTCTTCCTAGAATCAATGGATATCCTCCTAAATTAATCTTGGGTGTTAGAATCATAAAGTCAACAGGATACTCCTAAGAATCTAAGGATACAAATATGTCTTCTAATACACTATCAGGTTTAATAACATCTATGTCTGCTAATTGCAACAATGTAGGTGTCTATTGAAGATTAGGAAGTCTTAATTGATTCATAGTTTATTTACTCATGATGTTTATAGTTGCTCTTGAATCAAACAATGTATTTGGAATTTCCATACCATTGATATGTGTTTTCACAATGGGACTTCCTAGATCAAGGTATCTCTGAATTGTTGTTTTTCTCATCATGATATCTACAATTTTTCCAACTAATTTAATTCTTTTGATTTCTTTTCTCTTTCTTCTTGGCCTTTTAATACTCAACTCCCTAATTGTCTTTGCAAATATTGGTATTTATTTGATAGCTTGTAACAAAAGAATTTTTATGCAAACATTATTTAGTTAATCTATCATATCATAATAGAAAATAAAATATGCTTTTCTATTGCTTTATCAATTTTTAGTCTCTCAAGAAAAGGTCGTGTTTGGATAAATACTAAAGGTTGTTCTATGATGGTAGTTGATTTTATTGAAATATCATTAGAATGTATAGGGGTGGTTTGTTTGTGATATTTTTCTTCTTGATTAAGTGACTTCTCTTTTTCAAAGAGATTCTCCTTTTCTGATTCTTGAATAACAACTTATGGGGACTTCTTTTCCAATATTCTACCAAATCTAAGTTGGATATTGTTTAGATCTATTAGAGTTATCATGTAGGTTTGGAAATTTTGTCCTTTAATATCGTAAATAGGTTGTGAAATTTTATTATTGTTTGGATTTGGAAGTGGTTGAGTAGGCAATTGATTTGGTCTTTAAGGGAATGTTAATGAAAGTTGTGGATTTGGATTCTAAGGTTGAGTTGGTTGAACATGTTGAGGAAAACATTGTGGTGGAAAAACATGGTAAAGTTGTTGATATTGAGGATATTTTCCATAAGGATTTTTCCATCCTTGTGCCCAAGGTTGAGGCCAAAATTGCTAAGGCATGGGTGCAGTCCAATTGTTTTGTGATGGTTGTGCAAATGCTTGAGTGTTAAAACACAGAGTCACATTCGGTTGCCAATTTTGCCATGGTATGTTATTTCCTCTTGATAAAAAACTTAAATACCATGTATTGAAGGATATTTTTTTGTATAGTGATTTTCTGCTATAAAACACATGTTTCTACACTTTTTTAAGTCAAGAAGGCATTCTCTTAGAGCATTTGTTTTTTCTACATTTGGGACAAAAGTTTGACGATGTAGCATTTTCAACATTTTTCTTATTTTGCACTTTAAGCATATCTATTTGTTCACTAAGACTTCCCAAAATGTCTATTTTAAAATTGCCAAGACAATTGTCTAATTCAGCCCTACTTACTGTCCCAATTGCATATTTATTAATCCTTGACATGAGAGGGTCTCTTGGATTTTTTCCAGTTCTTGCCTTACCTCTTGAAATGTGTATGCATAACTCACAAATTTCTCTTAATGATAATTGAGAAATATCTCCCTTACTCATCAAATTGAGAAGATCAATCCACTCATCTCTGATGGATTTTAATAAGAGGGCTTTCAAGTTTTTTCATCTAGTTAATGTATTTTAGCCCTTTTAACATTATAATAAAATCTTTCAATGAAATATTCAAGATTTTTATCTTATTTCTGCATCATTTTAAAGACTTCATGCTTAAGATTATGGGGCATACAATAATCCTTATATTTTTCTAAGAATGTAGTTTTCATTTCCCATGTTCTTATAGAATGTACTCCTAAGGCCATGAACCATTCTAATGTTACATCCTTAAGAGTTCCTGGAAACAATTTCAACTTTTGAGTGTCAAGCAAGTAATCATAAGATCTACACAAACTTCAAACTCAAAGGGAAATGTTTCAAGATCCTTACTTCTTAATCCATGAAAATTTGGAACTATGGAGGGTGAGATGTTTTTCATTGTAGCTGTTGTATCTTCGTTGAGGATATGAAATCCAAATGGTTTTGGATCTCCTCTACCTCCTCCTCTCCCTCTTCCTCCACCTCTTCTACCTCTTCCTCGTCTATTTCCTCCTCTTCCTCCTCCAATCATAGGTTGTTTACAATTGATATTATGTACTTCTCCTTCCCCTTCTCCAACCATTGTAGATTCTTCAGAACTAATATAGGGTTCCAAAATTGGGTTTTCTAATTCCTCTTCTAGCTCTTCTAGTTCTGGTTTTGGTTCTTCTATCAATGGTAAGTTAAAACAAGTTTCTTCCTCTTCTTCTTCACTAGGGATATCTAGTTCTTTTCCTAGAAGTCTTTCTCCAGTTGAAGATAGGATAAATACTCCTTCTGTTGGGGATGTAGGATCTTCTTCTTCTATTACTTCTTCAATTGATGAGGTTCGATTTTGGATTTGAGTGCCTCAGGAAGTTTATGTTTGCCTACAAATGATGCAATATGAGTTTGAGTGGGTGGTATGATACTACGAGGTTGTGGTGGGGTGAGTGATGATGTTGGAATTAATATTTTACCCCACCTACAAATATACCTCTATAATCTCTTTCCCTATGCATATCATTTTGTTTTTTTTTAAGTAAAAATAAAAGACTCCTATATACAATGATGCCAAAATTTCAGCAATTTAATTGTTCTTAAATTGTTTACATAAATTATCGACCATGGCTAGTAAGATGATGAAGTGTAAGTGGATTGTATGTACTAGAAGCCCTTGTTTGTTCACACAAATTCTAAATTAAATTGAGTTATAGAAATAGAAATTCTAAATTAAGTTATTGAAATGCACATGAGAAAAGTAATTATTCCTAGAAAATGAAATGATCACACTCTTTTACTGGAAACTACTTATGGAAAATCTCACACTTTTCTTTATAAGAAAATTTCACAACTTTGCATATAAGTAAATCAATCCCACACTTGTTGTAAATGAAAATCAATTACACTCTTTGCACCAATAAGACTTATATACACACTCAATTTTGAAAGGAAAAGATACTATTAATCTCATCAAACATCTATAAGAATACCATTCACAAGTGTTTGAAATCAAAATGAAATAAACCTCTTCTTAAATACATCCACACTTGTTTGAATTATAAATCACACATGATTGAAATGTAACATCTAATTATGCAAATAAATCCTCTGTTCTATGAGGAAAATAAAGTTTTACCTAAGTATAAAATCATATCGTTGCTATCACTACTGCTAAACCTAATTCATGTGCATCCAAAATCTATAAACAAAAGAAATGATTAGTAAAACAATAATAATTCAGATATGAAGGAAATTGAAAATTCATCGACTCAATTGAATGTAACATAAAGGTTATGGAATTATACAAAAAATTCTATCTACTAAAAATGAACAAGAATCCTTACTGTTCAAGGGGGCCCTCCACAAGAAGCACGCAATCACACTATCAATCAAACAATCAACCATGCATGGAAACGAAAAGATTCTTCATAAACTAGATATTAAAAAACAAAACTTTAAATCTTCATTGTCACGTACTTAACAACATTTGATTCCCGCTGAAAGGTTTATTTATAAAGCGCATAGCATTAACTATTTAGAGCTCTACGCCTAATCCTTGTCAACAAAATACTAATTTTAACTTGAAAATATAATATAGCATAATTCACTCATGATTTCCTATTATCAAAGCAAATCATTAGGCGTATATCTCATTCCCGCTCACCTGTTGCCGATTTACAAGGGTTGACTTTATCTTTGACCGCATCACTGGGACCTATTTCCATCGATATGGTCATGAGAATAAGAAGAAATTGTTGATTACATAAATTGCCACATATCCATATATTTCACTTCCCAACTGACACCTTAGAACTTGTCAAACCAAAAACTTGGCTGCAGAATCATGTGTTAGATGTAGAATTATTGCAATTTGGTAGCTTGTAATGTCCCATAAATAATAATAATAATAATAATAAAATAATATTATAATATAATATTAGATATAAGAAAATAATGATAAACAATAAGAAAAGATAATAATAGTAAATAATAATAAATAATGATGAAATATAATATAATAAATAAATAAAATAGTAAATAACAATATTAGAGCTCTAAATAAATAAATAAAAGTAACTATAACAATAGTAAGAATAAGTAAAGTTAACCAAAAGTAACATAAAATAAGAAAGAGTTAAATTAAGAGAATTATAAAAATAATAAAAATAAGTAAAGTTATCAAAAAGTAAAAGGGAATAAAATAAAAAAGAATTAAATTAAGTAAAACTTAAAATAAATAAATAAAAATTGCATGTGTGAGATATGGAATGTGTGCATGCAGTCCCCTTTCCATTGTTTGGTCTATTTAATAGATGAAGAGGAGGGTGAGGTTCATCATTCTTTTCCCCATTCTCTGAGGAGAAAAGTGTGGTGAGACAAATGATTTCTTGGCAGTATTATGTTGATTGAGGGTTCGGGGGTGGCCAACTATAGAAATATTATGTGCCGCTGAGCCTACAGTTAGGTGGAGAGTCATCCCCAAAACTTTGTTGCTATTAGCGAGATTCAAATAGCGTTCAACTTGAAGTTACAAGTAAAGAATATCATCGCTACAAATAAGTTGCCTTTACTCCTATTTCTCAAAAATTCTATGCTAATTAATTGAATATGAGTGTGTTGATTGTAAATCACATAATTGATCTAATTCGTTGCATGTTTTAATTTTAGGGTTGTTACATACGGTATCTTAGCTAGTTACAACCCTTGAGGCCTATGAGTCGTCACACACATATTTGGTCTTACTTAAAAATATATAAGTAAATTGGATTCTTAATATTATTAAAATGTCTATTAAAAATTAATTATATATCTAGAGAGACAATCAAATATATTGTTTTTTTATAAAAAAAATAAATAAATAAAATAATCTAATTATTCTTATCTAGGTCAAACAATCATTTTATTTGGTACTCTCACACAAATCTGTAGCTCTCGATCACTTTGTGCACGAGTTCCACGTATATTGGTAAATACTTCATTAACTAATCAATGCCTCATTACGACATCACATTATCACAATTCAACAACATGTAACAATATGAGCTCTTCACCAAGTCCAATCCCTTTATTCCTTTGAATATGTGTCACCTATGTTCATTTTATAATAGATACCAAGTCTTAGTTAAACAAACACACAGTTAGTTTAGTGTTGAGCCATCAAAGGGAAACCTGCAAGGGTCGGTGAGGTTTGTGCACAACGCACTCAAGGCCCCAAACAATGACGAGAGTGGCTGACAAACAAATATTCCCTTCCCTGTACATATTGGCAGTTTTCCCATCGAGCTCTAGTAATTCGTTTTCTGGAGCAGTGGTCGGGTATGTGACAGGAATATCGAATTTCAGATCTAATTCATATTTGAGGAGTTTGTGAATGTACCAGCACTTGCCAGTCCATCGAGTGCATCTGCGTTGGCTGAGATCCTGAACCAGTCATTATCGTTGCCTTTGTTCATACCCATGTATTTGATGAAGGAATGGCACTCTTCCTTCAGCCGTGGGTCCAACCAACTCCATTCCTGGGGCCTGCCTTGGTTGATAGCAGAGGTATCTTCTAAACAATAGATTTCGTGTGAATCCCATCCCTGCATTTTCTCAGTCTCTGGTTCCATAAAAATTGTCCTAGACTTTCGGCTACAAATATCTCTGCGTCTTTTGAATGTTCACTAATAATATGAATATTTAAATGCTGTATCGAATAATATGAATATGATCGCTTCCATTTTTGTACACTTCAGGGCTATTCACCATAGAATTCATCCTGGAATTGTGTAAAAACCCCACATCACATGGCTCACCAACCAGAGCCCCAATAGTAATGAAAGCAGTTGTTTATAATGCGATTTTTTGGAAACTTTTTCGGTGGGTTTTTTCGGTCAAAATCTGGCAGCAATTTATTGGAATCGCAAGTTTGATAGCTAGTTTCTGCACAATCAAAGCGTCCCAGGGGTTTTTTAGGGTGCTGAATCCAAATATGCAGTTAAAAACCCATTTTAACTGCAACAAATCAAGATTTAACATCAATTTCTTCCGCCGGATTCTATCACAGGAATCTCCAAAAAATGACATTATAGACAACTCCATAATAAAAACATTAAGATAACACTGGACGCCAATATTCAACGAGAGAAGCTGTGGGAAGTATTTGGTGATGAGAATCTCCAACACCCGTGATTGGTGCAGATAGGCAATAATTTAGGTTTGAATGGATATGGTATTATTTTTAATTCTACGACAAAAGTTTCCATCCAAGTGTGTTGGCATCAAGATCGCAAGATCGCAAATATATATATATATATATGAAACACATTTTCTTATGCTTATTAAATAGAATTTGGATTTTGAAATGATTTAAGAGGGATGGCGTGAAGGTATCGATGGGAATTTTTCTGTCATCCACTATCATCATTTTACATCACATAAAGAAACTGGGGGATTACGTGTTGAGATCGCCTTATTTACAGGACTTTAGTCGCATCATTTATTTTTCCAATTTTTGCGATATTTGAGGAGCACTTTCTTTTCTATTTGATTTTGTTTACACAACGGGATTTGTTTTTAAATTGTTTTATTCGGTTATCTATAGTAAAATGGCAGGCATAACAAAGAGTAATAATTTTATTAGGTAGTTTGTGCACTTCAAAAATGGCTCTATGGTTATCTGGATTAAACTAGTAAAAAATGGCTCGGTCAAAAAAACGTTATGGGCATCGACACTCCGGTCACTAATGTCACTAACAAACTGCATTTATTTGTTTTTTTAGCAAAAGGGATGCAATTCTGCTACCGGAAAAAGAGTTTGCAAGACATGAAGGGACACATCATAATGTTCTTCTACATAGAATCTTCTAAAACTCAGCATATCCAATGGCTTAACGAGGAGAGGAGATATGATACACTCTAGTGAATTAACTACTTATTTAAATAATGTAATCAATATCATTCAATGAATGCCTTGTTAAACATCTGGGTGAAACTACCCATTCTGCCAATTGAGCTTTGGATGAAACAGGTCCTTATGGATATAGGAAATGCTATTGGCAAATTTGTTTACGTTGATCCTCGCTGCTTCGGCGCATAAGAAAAATCGGTGGCTTGGATCCTAATTGAAAAAGAATATCGTGGGGGTTTTCGGGACCACATCGACCTATATTAGGGCGATACTCAGCTATCACAGAGATTGATTTCTGGGGAGTTCCCTTCTGGTGCTCACACTTCCACCACACTAGACATCTGTTGGCTCAATTTCCACGTCGAGCGGGTGGTTCAATGCTTGGCAGGCCCTTCATTGGTTTTCAAAAGGGTCGGGACGGTGGCAGTTGACCTTCACCAAACTTTCGGCATGGATATTCTTCTCGACGACATCCAGGTATTACCCATAATTCCTTCCCTCACCACTCCCATACTCAGAACTCTTCCTTAAATGGATCTACGCCTATTATGGTGCCTCTGTCCCTTTTTTATTCTTTTAAATCAGACTCCCAAGCCCCATCTAGCCTTGCATATCAACCCTGTAAAACCACCCCGAACGCTAACCACCCCAATCCGCATATCTTGCCACCCTTCCCGGCTTCTTTCTCGACTCATGAAATTCCTTCCACCACCCATATTTCATATGTTCCATCTTCATCACCCTCCCTTTTTGCAAACCGAGGTAAGGGGCCTAGGACAAGTGTCACTCCGCCCAACTCGCCACTGAACTCTTCTACAAACTCTGTTGGCAGTGACTTAGATTTTATGCTCAATAGAAAATCATTGGACTTGTGGACCCTTACCATCCACAAACCTATTGGCTCTCCTACCCCCCACATCAACCCTACTTCTGCCAGTAACATCACTATCAGGTGAAAACAAAATCACAGAAGTAGGCATTTTAGGGGACGACCTAGGCCTAACCCCAATACCTCCTCTATGGAGAGATTTTTGGTCGATCTGCCTATTGCTGACATCCCTCCCTCACAGTGCCCTTGAGCATGACAGCCTGAGATGGCATCCCCATGAAATTCATTCTATCCTTTAACATCCAGGGTTTGGGGGTTGCCTCAAAATATTGGGCCCTCAGGGGTCTATTTACCTCTATATGTCCTTTTACCATTTTACTACAAGAATCCATGCACTCAATTCCACAGGTGATACAATATTTCAGAAAGATGCTCCTGACATGGCATATATTTGCTACTAAAGTTGTGGGGCTCTCTGGTGGTTTAGTGGCGATCTAGGACCCTAATTGGGTCAACTTCAAAGCTTACAGGTGTTTTGCGGGCATTCTACTTGATGGACACGTTCGCAGTATCAGAGGATGCATACATGTTCTAAACACCTATGATCCTTAGAGGGACTGGGCCATCTTTTGGGACTTTCCTATGGAATTATGGAGTTGGCCTCCCTTATCATTGTCGGTGACCTAAACTATACTATTTCCTTGGAATAAGATTGGGGACAGTCCAAAAGACTTGACCCTCTAGCGGGGATGTTTCATGATGCCCTCCTTGCATACAACTTTGTCGACATTTGCCCTAAGGAAATGACTCCTACTTGGGACAATGGGCGAGAAGGGGTGGCATATGTCGCCAAAAGATTGGACCATTTTATATTGCATGAACAGTTGATTGATCGACTCAGAGATGTGCATACAAAAATTATAAGTAATTTCTTGTCTGAGCATAGACCTATCACTATGGATTGGAAAAAGCCGATGATGCGCCTGGGTATGCCTTTTAAATTCAATAGAACTTGGCTTGAAGACCAGGAGTTCAAAACACTTGTGAGAGACTCTTGGAACAACAGGGGGCATATTAGTTCCTCCTCCATGGAACGTATTCTCAACAAACTGGAGACTCTCCGCGGGGTTGTGAAGATCTGGCAAAAAAAAAAAAAAAAACCAGTCTATGAAAAGGGATATCATCGATATTCAAAGCGAATTGGACACCCTCCTCCCACTGATGGCCTCAAATAAACTTCTCACAGCCACCTAATCACACATTCGAGAACTTGAGGTAAAAAGGAACCGAATCTTAGAATTTGAAGAAGCAACTTGGCCACTGAAGGGTCGAGCTATCTGGATCAAGGAGGGGGACGAAAACACAAATTTTTTTCCGTTGCTTTGCAAACCATCGGTGCAGTATAAACTATATTTGGAGGATAAATGATGTAGAGGGTTCCTATATCTAGTCATAGGAGGATATCTCCAAAGATGCCACCACACATTTCAAATCGGCTTATGAGCGCAATGAAAACATAGTTGTTGAAGATCTCATTTGGGGGATTGAGCACTACCCGACTATGTTTGAACAAGACTCAAATGATGCCCTGTACAATAGCATATCAGAGGAAGGCTACTCAATGTCCTTAAATCTTTTAATGGCGACAAAACCCTAAGACCAGATGGGTGGATTGGGGAGTTGTTCACGCACTTTTTTGATCTCTTCAAACATGAAATTTTACAAATGGTAGAGGAGTCTAGATTCACTAGGAATGTAGACCACTGCATTAAGTCTACTTTTATTGCCCTCATCCCGAAGTGCAACCCTCCTATCTTCTTTGAGGACTATAGGCCTATTTCACTATGCAACCTTATTTACAAGATCATATAAAAAATCGTTACTAGCCGTCTGAAAAATACTCTTTCTCACCATATATCCCCACAATAACATGGTTTTCTACAAGGACAACAAATCGATGATGCCGTTGTTAATGCACAAGAATGTATGCATTCAATACATGCAAAAAATTTAAATGCTGCCATCCTACAAGTTGATCTAAAAAAAGCATTTGACAGTCTAGATTGGGGCTACCTTAGGCTGGTTCTTTTCAAAATTGGCTTACAACCAAAATGTGTGGATTGGATTATGGTGTGTGTCATCAATGTGGATTATTTTGTGATCATTAATAGATACCCTTCACAATTATTTCGAGCTGGGAGAGGACTGAGACAGGGTAGTTCAATGTCGTCATTGTTATTTATTCTTGCTATTGATGGCCTAAGCTTTCACATCTCTCATGCTGTGGAACGAGAACAATTTCAGGTGCTCAAGATAGGGTATAACATCAACATATCAAATGGATTCTTTGTTGACGATGTGCTCATTATGGGTATGTTACATCATCTTTCTTGGTTATGCCTTTTTCACATATTTAGAAAATTTTCCAATGCTTATGGTCTTTATATGAATGTACAAAAACCTATTTTATCATGAAGACTATGATTTGGATACCATTATATACATAAAAAACATGTTTGGTATTAAAGCCAAGTTGGTGGGTCTAGGTATGAAATATTTGGGATATCATATTAAACCACGTAATTATAGGAATGTTGATTGGCTCTGGCTAGTTTATAGTTTTTTTAGGAAAATATTTGGATGGGAATATAGGAATCTATCCCTGGGCGAGCGTGTTATCCTTTCCCAAGCTGTGTTAAACCAACTAGGGGTATACTGGGCCCATCTTTTCCACATTCCTACTGCTATCATCCTCTCTCTGAATTGGGTTATGGCTAATTTTATCTGGGGGAAGTCATGTGCAAAAGAAATTTGACCTTACTAAAATATCTAAGATTACTCTACCGAAGGTCATGGGGGGGTGGGGAATTCTAGATTTACATCGTTTTGCACAGGCATTACTTATCAAGTATCTTTGGAGAGGTATCATTGGTACTAGAATCTGGACTCTGGTCATCAGACAAAAATACTTAAAGAATTATGATTTTACATATTGGTTCCGAAAAGGTTCCATTGGCACCACAAAAGGATCTGTCATCTGGCTCTGTTTCCAGAAGGTCACCAAGATCTTTCTACAACATCTGGTTTGGAATATGGGCTCGAGCCACAACATTCTCATTGGCTCTGATCGTGTTATGGGTAATGGTGATGTTGACAATATCCTAGAATAGCTTATAGATGCCCTTAATAGAAGAGGCATTTTCTTCTAGAATCAAGCCATTTGTACTTGGAGGGGTCCCTATCCTATCTGGAAGTGTGCTCAGGAACTGGGTTTATCTGGTCATTAGGACCTAGTATGGGAGCACATAATTGTTGGGATGAAACAACTGGGGATTTGTCGAGCTGGAAGACATGACAAGTTAATCTGGTCAAGGAAGATGAAGATAGAAAACATTAGCGTGGTTGATATATACCTCTCTCTCTATTCCGTGGATACAAATCTGACTGAGAAACACATTTTATTTGTTTTTTGGAAATCCAAAATCCCTATCAAAATTATACTCTTTACCTGGTTGGTTTTCCATAACAAAAATCTAACATGGGGAAATTTGCAAAAGAGGCATTGGCATGGACTTGGCATATGTCCTATTTGTAAAGAGGAATCTGAAAACAACAACCATATCTTTCTCACTTGTCCTCTCACTACTCAGGTCTAGAAAGGGCTCTCTTCTCATTTTGGCTTTCCATGTATCCAACATGTTTGCATTGAGGAATGTCTACAATGGTAGAGATGTCAAAACGCTGACTGGAGGAATATCCCACCTATTCTTTTTTGGGAAATTTGGAAGTGGAGAAACAACCACATCTTCCAGAATTGTGCTGAGAATTTCTACAAGGTTATTGAAAATATTATCATCTGCTACACTCTATATTCCACAAATGACATTTGCTGCAAGGCCCCTAGACATAAGAGGACCAAAGTTCAGCTGATATACCTTATGGGCTTTTTGATGGGGCTGCATAACAACACATATGTGATTGCGTTTTTTGGCGTGCCATCTCGAAGGAATTGATTTTTCGAGCTTTCTAGTAAGGAGGCAGGGACACTAACACTAAAGTTGAGGTAATGGCCTTATGGGGCCTTCTATGGCTCACAACTTCATTGGATATTCCTCTCATTCACTTCCATGGAGATTCAAAAGTTATAATTGATCAAATTATGGGATCCGCAAAAATCACAAATCCTTTAGTACTTGGATGGCTGACGAGGATTGAATTGTTATGGATGGAACTCAACAATTCCACTATTAGGCATGTAGACAGGGAACAAAACATGGTTGCAGGTGAATTATTGAAGAGGGGCTTAATTGGCACCACTAGAAAAAGGCACTTAACTATTTCCCTGGGCCTACAAGACATTGATGTTTAGGACTTCCCCTTCCCTGGCTAAGTTTCCACCACCCTCTTATTTTTGTAATTTTTTTTTTTTTTTTTATATTGTGCTTGTCTTTAAACTTTTTTTATCTCTTTCTTAATTTCAACCGACGAAGAAACGCTGCTTATTCGCATTGTATAGGTAGTTTTGATGGAGGGATTATGTTCTGAGGGTATCTTTTATTTTTGTTGTTTCAGGCATGTACTTGATCATTTTGGTTTTCATTTGATTATGTATTTGGACTATATATTGTATATTTTACTTTACATGCCATTTTTCCATTACTAACTCTCGACGGGCATGTGGTTGGCATTTTTGATAGGACTCATATATTGTGAACTTTTAAAGACATCTGCTATCCTCAATATCTGATATTTAATATAAAATTATGTTTTTTTGTATGTGGAAAAAAAGGGAAAAAAAAAGAGAAGAGAAAAAAGGAAAAAGAAAAAACATATAATTACAATGTATGCTGGATTCAATATCTTTCAAACTGGATTGATTTCAGTCCACCCTAAAAAACCAACGTGTGAAATGAAAGAGATGTTATAGGAATTAATGCACTTGGACTTTATTTGAAGGCTACATATATATTTTAAAAATTACCCCGAAAATAAATAAATTCAGTGGCGTATTTTCGTTACAGTAATTAAGTTTCATTTAATGTATATTTAAGTTGTTATTTATTATTAGGATATTTATTTTTATTAAATATATAATTGTCTAAATAATAATAATATATATTTATAAATTTATTGTCTAACAGGCCATATTCACATAAGTAAAATAAGATAACATGCTCCTTTTATTTACGAATTCCATTATTAATGTCAAAATTAGGATAATATGTTTTTGAATTTAACTGTCAATGCTAAAATTAGCGGAACAAATTTATTAGGGAATTACAAAAGACACGTTTACTATGGAATAATTTCACTGTGAAATACTAGTTTTATTAAGGGAAAAAAAAAAATTGATAGCCACAATCCAAATTTTAAGTTGTGATAAACCACTTAAAATAGGATAGAGAAATTGCAACAATATTCACCTTTTTAGTTAATTAATATTCACCTTTTTAGTTAATTATTGTGAGTGTTTGACTTTAATATGGTGAATACATTGTATAGAGTAACTAAATGCTTTTAAAATATTATATTGTAATAAAACAATATAAGTATATAGAGTAACTAAATGCTTTTAAAACATTATATTTGTAATGAAACATTATATTGTAATACATGGTATGATGGGATATAAATGGGAATATTTTCAATAAAATAATTTATTTTATTTTTATTTAAAGTAAAGACTATTTTGTTATTATTTTGAAGTATTAGGGATTTTGATTTAAAAAAAATCTTTCCCTTTATCATATATAAAGGGAGTAACTATATATAAATAGAATGTATGCGAGGATTATATTTATATTTAATATGATTTATTTATATATAGTTATTGTCTTTTTATCTAGATTTATTATATATATATATTTATATTTATTTTCATATTAACTAGTGTGAGATATAGGTATGGTTAATGATTAAATATATGCATGATTGTTATAGTTGTAATGATATAACTTAATGAGTTAAATAGGATATGTGTTGATTGAAACTTAATTAGCTTATGTCATGATGAATAGTTTTCTTATTTAGTTAATTGCCCAATCTTGCTCTGTGGATGTCGCCTCTTCAAGAGGGAAAGAATGATAAGGAACTTGATCAATTTGAGAGAACACCAATATAATTTTTCAATAATACACATAAATTGAAGTCAAAACTCGAAGGAGAATAATTATATTATTAGAATGAGTTGATGTAATATTAAGTATTAAAGATACAACAATTTTAAAAAGGAATGAAGATTTCTAAGATAATTATAATATTAACAATGTAGATTGATAAAGTTACTCTATGGAATAACAAATGGTAGCCCTCAGATCTATGACCAATGTAGAATGAGGAGGTGAACTGAAATAAGTAATAGATAGATACTTAAGGTAAGTGAGTGAGAATTTCACAGATAGGTAGAAGAAGTCAAGTGGTAGCTTATCATAAAAAAAAGACATGATTGAAGATTTGGATTTACGAATAATAAAGATGAACTAACTTAGCACTCTTGGTATCACATGAATAAATACCCCTATGGAACTTAGTTGTGGAATCATACAACTATTTTCATATAGAACACAATCAGTATAAATGTAAACTCTAAATAAATATTATTCCTACCAAGAAGGAAATATAATGAATCAACCAATGAAGTTAAATGATCAAGATAATGATGCCAATCATTTTAAGGAATTATAGGCAATATGAGGACATTAGATTATAGAGGTAATCAAATCATGAGTGCTTCTATGATGGGAACAAAGAAGAGAAATTTGAAATTACAAATATTTTGTAAGTGGAAAAAGAAAAAAATACCCTAGCATAAAGGTAGTATTTAATAGTAAGTCCAAGATTAGTGATAGTCAAGAGGGGCGCTAATGTGAATAAAAACAATATGAAGATTGAAGAAACATTTAGTGTTTCATGAGTGGATTTATGATCTAATGAGACTTAATTTATAACAACTTATCAAGTGGTTACATTAGCATAGAAGTTATTGTCAAGCGAATTAGGCAAACAAACATTTTTGTGGATGATAATGGTAGTATTGATTCCAATCTCTTATGATTCTAAAGATGGTATTTAACAAACCAAAAGTTAAGGGGAAGAATCCCTATCCCAACTTGAAGAAGGGTGAATCTACAATAAATATATCAAGTGTTATTGAGACAAGAAGTTGATGAGATAAACAAATGTTTTTAAGATGAACAATGACAATTATGCGAGTGATCGATAAACCACTATGGGAGGACAAGCCCTCATGTTTTTGGATTAAGTATAACATGAGACTTAAATAAGGATGACCTCTTGTATGTGTGCCATTTGGATAAGCAAAATATGTATAGTGATCATGGAATTTGAACTTGATATTGATGATTTAAATGATTATAAATGGTAATATCTTAACAATGAATTTCACTAAAATTACATTGGGGAAGGAAGAATAAGTGACGAGAGATTAAGGTTCAAGATGGTGAGACTCATTTGAAATTTAACAATGTGCTTAGATGAGTATACCTACGGTGTAAATAGTCAACTTCCTAATATAAAGAACAAGAAATGATTATTTAAAATTAATTGGTATCCTGATCAAAACATGACACTAATAACATTGATGAGATAACATAAATCCTAGATGGATGTTGAATAATATTAGTTCATAGTTGGTATTCAATGTTTATACACGCAAATGAAATTGATTTTTTTGATGAATCATGATAAGAATGCTCATAGTGTATTATTCTATATTTGATCAGTATTGAGATGTTTCTCATATCGATGTTGTTTCATGATAGGATGGTATGAGGGTAATCATGCACATGTGGTTCATATTTATATAGTTGTTACAATAATGATGATATATATTTATGATGATTATGATATGCATAGGCATTATGATGTTATGTTGAGGTATATTTACATGTCGTTCATTTTTTATGTGATGATATGTCTTTAATATTGAATGTTGATGTTATAACTTATGATGGATATTATGATGTGAAGCATAAGGCAATTGTATGTAGATATATGACATGCAAAATTTTGTGGTAGCAATGATGTTATGTTCTCATGATGACATGTAAGACTTGGCGTGTGGATTATTTTATATGATACTATGATGTTATAGCTAATGCATTGGATGTATGTTGAGATGTGGTGATTGACAAGAAATCCATAAATGGGCTGGTTTATTTGATGATCTCGTAGGAGCCCATACCTGTGAGTGAGAATATGTAACACTATATGGGTTGGGGACAAAGTCAATCAACACTACACATGTGAGTGGTTCCTTTGTCTTGTATAGCTCTTGATGGATAACCCTTGAGGGGTTGTGGGACCATCTTGAGGAAGCCAAGTGCCTGACATTGTAGACCAAGTGCTTGATATTGGATTGGGATGCTGAAGTCTGGTGGGGGTGTAAGGACTTTAATGCCTGGGGTTGTGCACCTTAGTAGGTGTGGAGGGAGTGGGCGAGCCTTGTGATATACCCGGAGTCATTGAGTACTTGGACTGGATGCCTGCCTTGGGGAAGATGAGGTATGAGCCAGGCGCAAGCTTTGGGGCCTGCCTTGGGCTAGGATACAGACCGATGAGGCTTATGCCTAGTTCTGAAAGTGAGAAAATGGACACAAATTCCTTGATATTTCCTGGGGGTTATGGAAACTTTCGATGTCTGCTGGTTATACTAGTTCGATAGAGGGTGTAGAGAAAACATGAAGTAATAAATAAATAAATAAATAAATAAATAAAATGTTAAATGATTCAATTTAATTTCCGGATGAAGTTCCTTAAAGAGGGGGAGTATGTAATGTCCCCCTAATAATAATAATAAAATAAAAATAATAAATTATATTATATAATACAATATATAATATTAAAAAAAAATAAAATAAATGATAAACAATAAAGAAAAGATAACAATAGTAAATAAATAATAAATAATGAAAAATATATAATAATAAAAAATAAATAAAATAGTAAATAACAATACTAGAGTTCTAAATAATATATATAAAAGTAAACTAAAAAAATAGTAAAAATAAGTAAAGTTAACAAAAAGTAAAATAAAATAAGAAAGAATTAAATTAAGAGAACTATAAATATAATACAAATAAGTAAAGTTATCAAAAAGTAAAAATGAATAAAATAAGAAAGAATTAAATTAAGAGAAATATTAAATTAAGTAAACTTAAAATAAAGAAATAAACGTTGCATGTTGACACATGGAATGTTTGCATGCGGTCCCCATTCCATTGTTTGGTCTATTTAATAGACAAAGAAGAAGATGAGATTCATCATTCCTTCCCCCATTCTTTGGGGAGAAAAGTGTGGCAAGACAAATGATTCCCTGGTAGTATTATGTTGATTGAGAGCTCAGGTGTGACAAGTTGTAGAAAAATTATGTGTAGCTGAGCCTACCGTTGGGTGGAGATCTGTCCCCAAAACTTCGTTGTGGTTAGAGAGATTCAGATAGTGTTCAACTCGAAATTACAAAGAATATAATTGCTACAAGTAAGTTTCCTTTGCTCCTATATCTCAAAAATTCTATGCTAATTAGTTGAATAAATATGTGTTGATTGTAAATCGCATAATTGATTTAATTAGTTGCATATTTTAATTTTAGGGTTGTTACATAGCTGAAGAAAACATTAGACTAAATAATAAATAACATTATCAATTTATGAAATGCAAGACAAGTATGTACCTGCCATATCATAATCTTGCAATTTGATGCCCACTGTGTGATTATGGAGGTCAAAAAGAAATAAAGGGAGTGAAAAAGGGTGTCAAAAAGAAGCAATTGTGAGGCTCAACAAAAGTGTTAAGAACATTTATACAATATATGGTACAATACTGTAACAATGTTATACAAAGTTCAAATACTATATAATATGATAATACTAAACACATTTGCACAAAATATGTTACTATCGTATGGTTCTTATGTCTGAAGTACTTATGTTTTATGGAATTAGGACCTCTCATTTTTTTTATTTATGTATATTCGATCTAACTCATATTGTCATGGCAGCGGAAATAAATACAAATAAAACAAACATTGTTAATGACAATGATAACTCTACTAAGAGGTACGTTTCTATTTTAATTATTTCACTTTGATTATGTTTGCATTACACAACCCACTGTTCTTTGTTTTTCCTAGTTTTGGGCCATATTTTTTAATGTACTATAACGAAAATAAAATCTTTTTAAATTTCTAGGAAACATGTGACACTTAGAGATTAAGATCCAGGACAACAATTACAAGGAAAAAATTACTTTGAACATTTCTATAAAATATTCATATTTGCTAAAACTAAAATCTATTTAGAATTTATGTACACTAGTAATGACTTTGCATTATCTTATTCTATTTTCATTAAACAATTCTTACTTAGTTTCAATTATAATGTCCTTTTAAGTAGCGATTTCAATGTATTATTTATGAACATGAAAAATCAAACTAAATGATGTCACAATAGAGATGGATGAGAGTGTAGAGATAACAATGAGCATTACTACAAAAATAGATATTGCAATAGACAAAACAAAAGCAATAGAAACTAGCGAAGAAATAAATGCAAACAGGTTTTTCTATGCACGTTTAATTAAATTTGTATCATGTTTCTTCTTTCTTTCTTTATTTTTCTCTTTTTATTATTTATTTTTTGTATTTTTATTCTTCTCTCTCTCTCTCTCCCCCTCTCTCTCTCTCCTTATTTGATTTCAATTCAATCCTCATGACTAGGTAAAAAGAAATCGAGTCTATGCCATTGTTGATCGAAGATATCAGTAACGATATAACTGAGAGGATAGTTCATGACATTGTCTTGGTTATGTATCAAGCATTTTTGGACAAAGAAAATAAATCAAAAGAAATACTCCGAGTAGACTTAGCAAATAAGAAAGTGAAAATGACAATAACTTTGTTTGTGTTAACATTGTTAATTGAACAACATGAGTTAAAGCTTATTGCAAATGGTGGTGTTTCTATTAGAGATTTCAAAATAATTCCAAAGAATAAATATGATAGTGGTGATTGTGAAAAAAATATTTGTCTAAATAGTTTTAATAGTGTAAAAAACATTTGTCATGTTTGTGTAGAGTGCCGATTTTTTCCAAACATGATGGTTGCAAATCCGTTGCGTAATGATGATGTGTTTTCAATTGGCACAATCATAACTATTGTAATTTCGGTAACACACGCAACTATGCAATATGTACTAGACATCAATGACAACAATGGAGAACATGACAGGGTTATAGTAAGTTTTGTTTTATTTGAATATTTTATTTTTACCAAGTTATTGTCCATATGTTTGTTTTTTTCCCACCAGAAAGAAATAATTTTCTTTGAATTAAAAATCGTTTAGAGGAAATTTCAGCTTAAAAGTGGCCTCCTAAGGAAAAATATTAAAATAATAGTTAAAATAATAAAATAAGAGTTATGAATTTTGGAGGGAATTGAAGAAAAATATTTTTTCAATTGTATTTTTGGCTTATCTCCTTATAGGTTTACTCAAATTTCATGTGTAGACATTCGCTGGATGCATAATTAAATTCCATATCCAAAAAGTACACATTATACATACTTTTGAGAAGGCCCACATTGATAAAAATTGAAGATACATTGAAAAAGTGTGTTCAACCCATTTTTTTCACGTATCTTCAATTTTTTATCAATGTGGGTCTTTTCAAAAGTATGCATAAAGGGTACTCGTTGGATGTGAAATTTAATTCCACATTCAATGAGTGTGTACACTTGAAAAATGAGTAAACATATAAGGATATAAACCAAAAATACAATTAAAAAAAGTTTCTTTTCTTCTTTTCCCTCTAAAATATTTACATGTACCTCTTTTTAAATTTAATTTTTTTTTATTGGTTTACATATAATGACATGGAAATTACATGAAAATTTCATGGACACTTTTAGGCTGAAATTTTCTCTAATGCAAGTTACATATGCATAAGTGTCTATATCTCAATGTTAAAAAAAAAAAGTGTCTTAATTTGTTATACGGTTTTCAAGTATTGTTTTACAAATGTTGCATACATAATAGGTTCAAGTACATGATGAAATTGTTTCAACATATGTCTCAATTCAAAGAGATTTGTATCAAAACATTTTTTCATTGATCTTGCTAAAAAATATAGTTAAAAAACAAAAAAGAGTTTTCTAAACTTCACAATCGATGTTCATATGTCCATTGAAAATAGG
Organism: Pinus taeda; assembly: GCA_000404065.3. NCBI lineage: Eukaryota > Viridiplantae > Streptophyta > Pinopsida > Pinales > Pinaceae > Pinus > Pinus taeda. Next base: position 47,321 of record APFE031738582.1, read on the forward strand.
AAATAAATCCAACAATCTAAGAAACTTGTTTTCCTCGCTAATGGGAATAACATCATGTTGTTTAAATAAACATAGATTAAAAAAAAATCATGTTGCTAAGTCTTTGTTTTCTATATCAATTTTATAGTATTTCCAAGGATACGTGATAATGATTAGTGCATATACAATCCATTTGAGACAATATGTGTGAAATACAGTACTCCAATTGCAGGTACTAGCTATGAATAAAACTATGATTTATTGCACCACTTGCAAGCAAGACAATTTCTTCCTTTATTTTCATTGGTTAAAATTCATCATGCATGTAAGTGATACGACTAAAATACAATGTACTTTCAGGGGTGTCGAATAGAAAAGAGTATTACCTTCAGTATGATAAATTTCCCATAAGCAATATTGTTCAAAAAAAAAATAATTATATTATCGAAATCTTGACCAGCTTCGAGACGCATGACACATTTACAATAAACCATCAAAACATAGTTATACATATACAATGGTAGTTTTCTTTGTTTACATTGTCAAGCAATCCGATAATGGTACAATTCTCACTCGTATTGTAAGCATCCTAACATTGCCTCAAATTACTGGTTTAGGAATTGTATTTTTTTGTCGAAAAACTCTTTCATTTTACTCAATAATTGATATATGTTTTCACATTATCAATCAATATACTATACTCATGGGAACAATATTAGTAATGTAATCATTAGAGAAAATGACACAATTTCTTCTACTAATTCAAATGCTAGTATGACATTGTATAGAAACATAATCCAATGAACTATTTTGTTCTCGCTCTGTGTTTTCTACTATGCTATGACATTTTTTTGCTTTCTTTAGTCTCGTTTCTTATATTTTTTTGTTGATTTATAAAATTTGAAACTTCTATAACTACTCAGGCAATATTAGAAGTTGGTTATGTTGCAATTTATGGTGACATTCCTTTACAATCATGATTTTCTTAGTTTATAGTGTCAACCAATCCAATATTTTTTATATTTAAAAATCAATTCCATACATGATTTAAACAAATATCTAAGTAAAACATTGTCATACAAAGTTGAAATGAATTTCTAAACCGAATAAGAAAGATTGTGATATAACTTATAAAACACATTTCATTTATACATACATCTATAATCCTAAATAGTTTGATATGTTTTTTTTTCTTTAACTCTGTCGAGAATATTACAATACATAACCTGTAGCATATATTGAATTTTGAAATTGGTTCAATAAATAATAAAAATTGGTAGTGATTTCTTTACTAATTAACCATTACTTCTAGACATTAACACTTCTAGTGATTATGCTTCCATGATCGATAACTAATTTCTCTACTCATTTTTGCAAGAGCTCTTTGGAAAATTTTCTTATGGTATCTAGTCCATCTTTGAGTCGCCTAATCATTTGCTGAAGTTCCAGTATTTTATCCATTAGCATTTAAATATATTACTAAGAATTAAGATATCTTAGCTCTTTGCATGTATCTCTTCCTTTGTGCTCCTGCCATTGTTTCTTTGGGCCATTTCTTCGTTGCTAGTAACAAATCCAAAAAGCATTAGACAAATTATAAAGAAAAATCTTAAAACTCTTAACATTTTCAGAACAACAAAAAAAGTCAGCTGCCTATAACTTAGTAACGAGTCTAGAAAAAAATGAAAGAGAAATTTGGTTTGACATGAAACAACTATACATATAATGCATGAGAGGTGATAAGTCATCTAGATCATGAATTGACATCTTAGTTCTAAGAAAAAAATTGACTACTATTGGTTTTAATGGTATCCATTAACTAGTGGCCATCATCAATATGGTTAGTACTAATTTTCCTGATCTTTAATAAGAAAATATTAATTTGCCTGATCTTTAATAAAAAACATTGTTGTGAAATCTGTTACTTTAAATCATATTCGTTTTACTTACATTCAAACTTGACAGAGTACAATTGATACAATTACATTTCATGATTGATTTTTCTTACATGCTTTACAAATCGATATCGAGATACTATTTTATTAATATCGTGAACTACATTCTATTTTCATTAACTAAAGTTTTTTTCCAATAAATAAAGTCTTTTCTGCACTTATTCACTAAATTGGCCTATATTTAATATATTCACTATGTAGACTTACCTTTCTATAGACCAACTCTTCCTTTTCTGAAGTAATTTCAGATCCTAGATGTCAATTTGTGACTTGGATGTCTTGTTGTCTTTGTCCCATTATCCAAATATTAAATGAACTCCATTCACTGAAATAAGAAATTAGGTAACAATTTATAACTTTGTATGGTTTCTTCCATTTTACGTTAAGCTAAAAACTAGCATTTCAAAACTATTATAAGGTTTCCTGCATAATAAATGCTTTGATTGTAAACTCTACAACAATCTAACAAAACTTTTAGCATCTGGAAAACTTTTAGGATCATTGCATTGCCAAAAACCATTTTGCTTTGAACATCACCAGAAAACTATGACTGAATAGCACTATCCATTTCCATGTTTCGTTTTCATATAGGCACGACATAATATAAATAAGTCTGAAACTATTTAGTTGAGAAATAACCTTCGAAATAGATTGAATCTTGCATCAAAGGAACAAAATCAGGTCCATTCGCATAACTATCACTTTGCATGCAACCTAATATATGATATGTAAACTATACGTCCTCCACATATCCTCCATTTATGATTAACACTTCTAACTGATGACATGTAGGTACAAACTATGGATCACCAACACCATTACCAACATCTAACTAAAACTGCTCCTTCAAAATCATTATGTATTTTTCAATTCATGCAATGTTTCAGGGATAACATACGTGTGTATCGATTTGTTGAACATATATTAATATGAATACTAAGAATTAATTAATTATTAAATGATAAGTGTAAATTCCATGTTTTTGCATCTTTGTAAACATTACTATCTTGACAATATTTTTGCATATAACACACTTGTCCTTTCTTACATGCTATACTACTAAATGCTTCCAAAATTTTATACGATAGTTGTTATAATTACAATAATTACGTAATAAAATATGTTATAAACATTAATGTTATACTACACAAATAATGATTATAATATGTGATATTAAATTTTATAAGTGAGAATTGATATTGTATATTAGCAACAAAGTGATTGTGCGGGGTTGTATGTTAGCTTTGAACTTTTCCGCAGTCAGAATCTACACTCATGCATGTGTTTTGAGAAAAAATATACAAAATCCTTTAATGTGGAATGAAAAGGTCGACACAATGAAAGCTTGAAAGCTTCCTATGCAGAATGGAATTCTTCCATACTTCTGCACATCTGCCTAATCTGAGCAAGATAACCATAAATAAAGCTTCTGCTCAATGATTCAATTTTCTCCACACTCCACACAACCTTTACTCAATTGACTATTGATATTTGAGACTAAGAAGATATGGATTATTTATAATTAAAATATTAGCAATAATATTATACAGGTCCATCTCTTTCCTTGGTGTTATTGCGAACAACAAATATGGATTATATAATACTAAAATATCAGGAATAAAAGCCTTCAATGCATAGTTTAGAGATCCACACAATGAAAGCTTCCAAACTTCCCCCATACATTGAACTTTGTCCACACTTCGACACATGTGCATACTTTTAGAAAGATAACCTTAAACAAAGCTTCCTCATCCAATTGGAAAGTAGAAGTATCATTTACTAAAAATTCATGTTTTTTTTAATATATGCAAATATATAAATATTGAGCATTTTTCTTGAAACTTTGGTTAAAATTGCAAGAACACAATGAAATAATGCATAGCCAACATAAATTTATTGTGAAGCAAAATAAAATGTTTCCAACATTTTGGGCATTAGTTGTCATCATTACAATAATTATGTAATAAAATATGTTATAAACAATAATGTTATACTACACAAATAACGAGTACAATATGCGATATTAAATTTGATAAATGGAAATCGATATTGTATATTGTATATTGACTATGAAGTGATTGTGTAGTGTTGTATGTTAGCTTTTAATTTTTCAGCACCTATTGTCCGCCCTTATGCACATGTTTCTAGAAAAATATACAAAAGTATTTAGTGTGAAGTGCACAAATTCACACAATGAAAGATTGAAAGCTTCCTTCACAGAATGGAATTTTGCCACACTAGTTCTGCACATGTGCCGAATTTCACAAGATAACCATAAACAAATCTTGTGCTTAATGATCCAAACATTGATGAAGTTGTAGGTTCTCTGCATTCTAGACAATTCAACGTTTACTCAATTGACTAGTGATATTCAGGAATACAATGATTTGCATTATTTATAACTAAAATATTGTGACCAACAAATATGGATTATTTAATAATAAAATATTATCAATAAATAAATATTTTTATAATTAAAGCGTTACCAATAATATTGTATGGGTGCATTCCTTTTCTTTCTCTTATTGTAAATAGAAGGGTCCTTTACATGCACAGGGGTTCTCTGACACTAACACTGACACTGACATTGCTTTGGTTAATTATGCGACAAGATGCATTTGTAGGTCCTTTACATGAGTTTGTGTGAAAGTTTATATATTAATAAAATATTAGCAATAAAAGTGTTCAATGTGGAGTGTGGATATGCGCACCATGAAAGCTTCTTTCGTGCAATGGAATTTTTGCACACTTCTGCACATATATCTAATTTCAGAAAAAAATTCCATAAACAAAGCTTATGCTCAAAGATCCAAAAATTGGTGCACTTGATAAGAAAGCAATACCTCTATATTATGACATAATAATCTAGAGTGCTCTTCCAACAAAAGTGAATGCAGAGATACACATTATTTATGACTAAAATATTAGCAATGATATCATATAGGTCCAACACTTCTTCAGTGTTGTTGTGAACAAAAAATATTCATTATTTAATAATAAAATATTAGAAATAAAAGCCTTTAATGTGAAGTGCAAATATCCACACAATGAAAACTTCCTCCGCACAATGAACTTCCCTCCGCACTTCTGAACATGTGTCTAATTTGAAATATATTCGGAAATATGAAGATATGCATTATTTACAATTGAAATACTATCAATGATATAAACATAAACAATCTTATTGTGAGCAACAAATATGGATTATGTTTTAATATTAAAATATTATAAATTAGATAAATGAACTTAGTGAATATTTGGGGGGGCTGGGGGGAGGAGTACTAATGGCAGATGTATTCTTTGAAGAATTAGGTCTTGACATTAGGATTGTCAACATATATGGACCATGTCACAATCGCATGGTTTTATGGGAAGATGTTATGGGATCATTATTAATGCAAGTTGACAATTAAATATTGGTGGGAGATTTAAACTTCTCAATGGGCCTTGCAGAAGCCATGCACAAGTGGATTTTCTCACAGATTTCTTTGAACAACTCTTGGAGAACAACAACATTATTGATATAGAAGTAGCACACATTCAACCTACCTGGAGAAATCATAGAACAAGCAGTGCTATGTTAGCCAGGCACCTTGATAGATTCCTAATCAAGGAACCACTAATGGAAAAGATAGAATCAGTTAGGAAGTGGGTTGGTTTAGGATGAATATCGGACCATTCTCTTATATTTTTGGAAGTAGTAGGGAACTCTCCAAATCCACGTGCACCATTCAAATTTAATGTGACATGGTTAATGGATGAGGATTTTCAAAGAATTGTCAAAGAAGTATGGCGGGATAGCTCACAAATCGAGGAAAGGCCATCGGTGGAGCACTTGGCTGGAAACCTTATCTGCTTAAGGAAAAGGATGATAGAATGGGAAAAGGAAAAGAAAAAAAGGAAGAAGAGAGCCTCTATAAAATTTAATATGAATTAGCTAAGTTAGAAGAGCTTGATAGTGGAGGGTATGCTACTCCAGAATAAAAACTATATATTTCACAATTAGAGGCAGAGAAAATCAAGATATTAAGGGAGAAGGAAGAAACATGGATACTTAAGAGGAGAGCTATCTGGCTCTAGGTGGGAGACGACAATGCAAATTTTTTCCAACAACATGCAAGTGGTCGAAAGGTATTCATTACTATACAGTCCTCAGAGGATGAGGTAGGATCATCAATGCATACTTTCAGGAGCTTTTCAAATCTTGGCATACAACATTTTGGTAATCTATTCAAAGCACAATAGGAGGAATTTAGTGAATAAATGAACATTCTAGTGACGATGTGGGAACTAGAGGCTATATTGAAATGATTTAAAAAAGACAAGAGCCCCGGTCCGGATGGATGGCCTATGGAATTTTACCTCACATTTTTTGATCTGATAGGTCAATATTTACTAAGGGTGATCGAGGATTGCAGGAATAATGGGAGAATGTATGATGCATTCAATGCTACATTCATTGCCTTAATTTCCAAACTAGATAAACCCATTATATTTAATGATATTAGGCCTATTTCGCTATGTAATTGCATATATAAAATCATTGTGAAGATCATTGCAAATTGAATTAAGCCTATTTTATCTCAACATTGTTCTAAGGAGCAATTTGCATTCTTAGAAAATCATTGGATCCATGAAGCTGCAGGTATTACACAAGAAGGCCTACACTCCTTAAAATTTAAGAATCTAAAAGGAATGATCCTAAAAATAGATCTTTTCAAAGAATATGATATGACCAGGTGGCTGTACATTCAGATGTTGTTGACTCATTTAGGTTTTCAATATGAATTCATTAATTGGATAATGTGTTGTATTACTTCTATTTTGTACAACATTATTATCAATGGAGTAGAAACAAATAATTCACGTAGAACATGGTCTCAAGCAAGGATGCCATTTATCACCTTTGCTATTTTGTTTGGCCATGGAGGGACTGGGTAGATTGTTGTATGAAGAAAGGAATCAAGGAAGATTCAAAGGTGTGAAAATTGCTACAAATGTTATCTTAACTCATCTACTCTTCGTAGATGATGTCCTCATGTTTCTGAGTGGGGCTATCAATGATACCATAGTGCTCAACAATATTCTTAAAATTGTTTGTGAGGCCATAGGGATGGATGCTAATCACGAAAAATCCCATTTATTAGCTATGGGGTGCACACAATTCGAACTAATCTATTCAAAACAAAGATTTCCATATCGACATTTGGTTTTTGAAGATGGATTAAAGTATTTTGGATATCAGCTAAAACCTAATAACTATAAAATTGTAGACTATATGTGGTTGGTAGTAAAGATTGAAAGTAGAATTAATGTCTAGCATCACTGGTGGTTATCTAGGGTGGGTCAATTAGTTCTTATCAAGTCTATATTGGAGGCCATCCTTGTATATTGGTTGTCTTTATCATGGATCCCAAAGGGTATTCTTTATAGAATACAATAGATTTGTTGTAGGTTTCTTTTGAGAGGGAAAAATGAAGGAAGACCTTTTTCTTGGGTTAGCTGGGATCTCATCGGCATACCAAAAATATGGGAAGGTTGGGGGATGAAAAAACTTACCTTTTTTTCAAAAGCACATGCAACCAAAAAGGGATGGAAATTGATCAAGTCTAGTAGTTTATGGTCAGAGGTGGTCACCAGGAAATTTATTAGCCCACTTCATATTGAGAAGTGGATCATAATTCCCAGATGGAATAGGTCGTAAGTCTCTATGGTTTGGCGAGCTGTCTTAAATTCCTTTGATTATATTAGAGCCATATTGGTGTGAAGAGTAGGATTTGGTGAGAGGGTTCATATTGGCTTAGATGCATGGTCGGCAAGTGGTAATGCACACATCCTCCCCCTAGATCTAATACAATTCCTTGAGGCATCCATAATAAGGACTTTAGATCAAATTGCAGACCCACAAAATTCTTCTATAGTTGGTGAAAAATGGAAATCTACTCAGGGAACTTCAGATATCGGTTCAATGTCATCAATATTGGGATATCTACAAAAATGCTCTCTTAGAGGCACATGTGAGAATACAGGATCGAAAGGATGAATTCATTTGGTCTTTGGCTACTCATGGCAGATATAATCCAAAAGAAGGTTATTCCTACATTTTCATTGATCATGAACCTCATAACAATGTCTTGTGGTGGCATCTACTTTGGAAGCTAAAAGATCCAAAAAAAAGAAAATATTTTTATGTGGTGTCTGTTACGTAATAAAGCCCCCATAGGAGACAATATACAATGAAGATCATTTGAAGGACCAACATGATGCATATTATGTAAGAACAATGAAGAATCAATCAATCACTTGTTCCTTCATTGTTCCACAACAATCCAAATTTGGAATCAGGTATATCAATAATTGACAATCAATATTAGGTGGCAAGGAGAAACTATTCAAGAAGCTTAGGAATCATATAATGCTCTGAAACCTACCCCTGGTTTGTTGGGGGTATTTGGTTAGGAAGGAACCAAAATATTTTTCAAGTTAAGGTATAAAACTAGCATTTTAACTGTTCCCACATACTGGCACTTTATAAATAGATCCTTAAGCATGAACATAAACAAAATCACCAGAACATTAACATAGAAATCATCAACAAGAATTTTCCTTGGGCATATTTTGATGGATCTACGCAATAATATGGTTGTGGTGGAGGAGTAGTTTTGTATTTAAATGAAGATCATTATTACAAGATGAAAATGGGTTTAGGGTTGAGAAAGGATGCCGACAACTGCAGATATTTTGCAATTCTAAACTTATCATAAATTGGTTCAATCAACAATCAGATTGTCACGTGCACACACTCATAAATCTATTAGAATAAATTGTTACAATGAAATCACATTTTGACTATGTAATTTGTTGTCATATCTACAGGAAAAGGAACCATATTTTTGTCAGTCTATCCAAAGAAGTAGCGCAATAATATTTTGTTATTTGGATGATATAGGAACAAATAGGACACGATTTCTATCAGTATTTTCACAGGACATTAATTGATCTTTAGCCACAGTTGGAAACATCAAATTTATCCTACACAACACATAGATGGACCTCTTTTTGCTGATTATTAGAACTTATGGAATGTGAATATTTTATATGTTTTTTGTTTCCAATTACAGTTATGCATCCGTTAGTTTTTGAACTCTATACAGTAAGTGGAATTTATGGCCACCAATTTTGAGATATGATCCTTTTGCAATATCTACAACATGTAATTTTCAATATTTTATATAATGAAAGCTACGATTTTTCCTTGGGTAAAATATTAACGATGAAAGACTTTAGTGCAAAGTGCGGAGGTCTGAAAATGAAAGCTTGAAATCATCCTCCGCACAATGAAACTTCTCTGCACTTCCACACATATTCCTAATTTCATAAACATAACCATAAATAAATATTTTGCTTGATGAAATTCGGTTTGACTACTGGTATCTATAAAAGACCGAGATCTCCAAAGGGATCTTCAAGTAAAAGGGAATAGAGAGATATACATTATTTACAACTAAAATATAACCAATAATAGTAGTAATAAAATCCTTTAGTGCATAGTGTGGAGATTCGCACAAGGAAAACTTTATCCACACAACGGAATTACTTCACACTTCTGCACAAGAGCCTAAGCAAAGAGATATTCTAAAATAAAAAAGATAAACATTATTTACAATTAAATATTATTGATTAATATCATATATTGAATCAGTGGACCGGAGAATCCACAGTAATGAACATTTTTATACCACGTTCAAATCCAAATGGGATCCATCATCAGGATTTTAGAATCCTGATGATGGATCCCATTTGGGATTTGAAACGTTGGTATAAAAATGTTCATACTGTGGATTCTTTCGGTCACTGATTCAAAAGATGCAAACCACAGATCTCTTAAATCCAAATATCTATATAGTCAACCACTTACTAAATATTAACAATACTTTATGTAAATCTTCATTCCACACAATGTCAAAAGAATTTTAAATGAACAAAGATAACAATATATGCCACCAAAAAAAAAAAGGAAGACTAGTTTAGAGAATGCACCACGCTGAAAGGTTTTTGCGAAGTTTTATTAAAATAATAATATACAATATCTTTTTAATTCTTATTTAGGAACATGTTTGTGTGTTGTGTGGAGGTTTATGTAGAGAATAAATGTATGTGCAGAATGAGGGATGTGCAAAATTTGTGTGGAATGAGGGAAGTGCGAAGGTATCTTTTAATTGTAATGTGTTTCAACTCTTTTGGAAGGATTTCTTGTATGTACTAAAAAGCTTATCGAAAGGCGTTTTGAGTACGAAAGTAGTTATCTATGAAAGTGCTTGGAGCTTTCAATGCACGGAAAGATTCATGCAAAGAGAATCAATTAATTAGCGGTAGTATGCATTATTTACAATTAAAGTATTATCAATAATATAGGCTTAAACAATGTTATTGTGAACAACAAATATGGATTATGTTTTAATACTAAAATATTAGCAATGAAAGCCTTCATTGTGGAGTTTGGAGGTCCACACAATGAAGGCTTGAAATCTTCCTTTGTATAATGAAATTTCTCCACACTTATGCACATTTGCCTAGTTTTATAAACATAACCATAAACAAAGATTTTGCTCAATGAGGTGCGGAAGTGCAAAGATCGGAAAAAAGAAAGATTTGTCCACACAATGGACTTCTTGCACACTTCTGCATAATAGCCTAAATAAAGAGATATTTGGAAATACGAACATAAATATTATTTTCAATAAAAATATTACTAATAATATGGTATATGTCAACAACTTACTAAAATGTTAGCAATAAAATACTTTAATGCAAACATATTTATCGATTAATAACAACTTCTAATGTTAATGGTTGACCGAACAATGTTATTGAGTATAGAAGTGTGGAAATCTTCATGCAAAGAGAATCACTTAAATAATAATAGTATGCAATATTTTAAATTAAAATATTATCAACAATATAAGCATAAACAATGTTATTACAAACAACAAATATGGATTATGTTTTAATACTAAAATATTAGCAATGATATTTTAGTACAGAGTGTAGAGATCTACATAATGAAAGCTTGAAAGCTTCCTCCACACAATGAAAATTATTCACACATCCCATAAACAAAACTTTTGCTCAATGAAATGTGGTTTTGTACTGAATTTTGTGTGCACTCCGCACAACCTTTATTCAATTGATTATTGATATTCTATAAAAAGGCCGAGATCTCCAAATGTTCTCTTCGAGCAAAAGTAATACAAAGATATATTATTTATAACTAAAAATATTACCAATAATATTGGCAATAAAACCCTTTGAGTGCAAAGTGCAGAGATTCACACCAAAGAAATCTTTCTCTGCACAATGGACTTCCCACACACTCCGCCCAAGAGCCTAAACAAAGAGATATTTGGAAATATGAAGGTAAGCATTATTTATGTTTAAAATACTACCAATAATACTGTATATGTCAACTACTTACTGAAATATCAATGATAGAACCATGTAATGTGAACATATTTATTAATTAATAACAACTTCCAATGTCAATGGTTAACTAAAAGGTGTTATTGATTATGGACCAAAGATTTCAATATACAAAAAACTTCATGCAAAGAGAATCAATTAAATATCAATAGAGGCACCTTTACTGTGTGGGAATTTTTCATTTACTCCACACAACCTTTACTCAATTGACTACTAATATCTATAAAATATTGAGTTATCTAAAGGGTTATTTCGAGCTAAAGGGAATACAAAGATATGCATGATTTATAACTAAAATATTACCAATAACATTAGCAAAAAAGGCCTTCAATGTGAAGTGTGAGGATCCACTCAAAGCAATCTTTCTTTGCATAATGTACTTCCTGTGAATTGTTCACAGAAGAGCTTAAATAAAGAGATATTCATAAATACTAATATAATAATTATTTACAATCAAAATATTACCAATAATATTGTATATGTCAACTGCTTACTAAAATATTAGCAATAAAATCCTTTAATGTGAATGTATTTATCAATTAATAACAATTTCTAATATCGATGGCTGATCGAAAGGAGTTATTGAGTATGAAAGTTGTTGCCTGCAAAAGTGGTCAAAGCTTTCACTGTGTGGAAAGATTCAAGCGAAGAGAATCAATTAAATAACTATGGAGGGAGGGAGGATGATGCATCACAACTATTAATATTTTTTGAAGTTAAATATCGTTTGTGAAGTTTGACAATGTCTTTAACTTTGTCCTTACTATTTAATAGTTCTCCTTTATTGATGTTTTCTTTATATTGACAACAACAATGCTTTGAGGTAATTTAGTTTTCAAGTCCATATTATGTAAAAAATATGTTAGGTGATAAAATCTCAATGAATATATTTAATATTATATATATGTATATTTTTTTTTAAATGGTTTTTTTGATGATTTGGTTTATTCCATTGATTATTTTAGCTATGTAAGATTCTCACAACTCATTTTTCATGCATATTATGCAATTAATAAAAAAAATTGTTCTTTATTTTTATCACTCAATAGTTATGAATTTATGATTTGAACTTGATCATTGTATTGTTTGTCACCCATCTCAATGCTTCCACTGTGGGAAAATTTGGGGAATCAACTTACAAGGTCACGTTCACTAGTGGTCCTAGTTTAGAAAAATTGGGGTGAAAAAAATCAATAGCCATTTTGAGGCATTATACGACCACTTTTTGTTATCTCAAAATCAATATGGACCTATATTATATAATCTACCTTTCTAACTATGCAAGAATCACCTCAACCAGAGCTCATATGAGAAAGGTATTCCTTCTAGAAGTTGCCCTATTATTGTTAACCACCATATTTCAAGAGGATGCTACATCATCCCCATTTGAAAAGGGGATAAGCACATGGGAACTATGAAGAAGAATCTATAAGGGTCAAATTGTAACTCATACTGAGTGCTCGATAAGTCAAATTTAACCCCTAGTTGGCTATCTGGTTTGTTATAATAAGACCACTGCGAGGAATATGGGTTCCATTCTTTCTATTGTATCTAGTTCCATAGTACAACATAAAAACTTGGGAGTCGGAGTGAGAAATAATAATAGAGAAAGGATAGTGTATGTAGCATATTATTAGGCCACATGTATCAAGTGTCTCCATAGAGAGTGCCTTCTCCTTTGTACTTCCATTATTTTCATTCCAAAGAAAGAGAAAGCAGGGTAGAATCATCTTCCAATTGGGTTTCTTCCTCAAAGGGTTTCTCCGATCATATCTTGGTGTTCACTGTGATTGGTGTGTGTTTGTATTTCATTGTTCTATATTTTACACATTTTATTTATTACATGTGAAAGTAGAGAAATCACAATTAATACATCCATAAATATAAGTAAAATTGAACTTCATAGTATAGATTTTAGATTTAAATAATATTTTCATTTCATCTAATGTGCTAAACTATCCAATGGAATACATATGGAAATATGAATAATATTGGTATTAGAGAAAGTTCCTTCGAGTATTTTGTGGAAATTGAAGCAAATACAAATTATTTTAAGGAGAAATTCATAGAACCCTATCCACGACTCATGAATATTTGTTTAATAACCATCTAGATCAAGTATAGGAGATATTATCAATGCTAGAAGATAAGGTCACAAATGCTAGCTATAATATGAACCTCCTCATAGTGGGTCTAGCAAAAAATCTTGGAATGGGAGGAAATGGAGGTGAAAAATCAGAGGTTATACCAAAGGGAAAATCAAGGGATGGGGAAGAACCAAAGGAGGACTATAATAAAGAGCTCGAAAAAGAAAAACCTAGTTCAAGTGCCATGAACTATTCACAATCCCTATTTAAGATGAAAGCAAAGGTCAAAATCAAGTTATATCAAGGTATGATTGAAAATTTGAAATTAAATCACTGGTTGTAGTAATTATAGGTTTATTTTAGTTTTCTACACAGAGGAGGAACAAAAAAATTTATTTTCTCATTTTAAACTAGATATCCATGCCCTAAATTAGCAGGGAATCCACATGAAAACCTTTAGGTTGGAGGGTGATCCTCAAGTGAATATTTGGGAGGACTTTAAAACTCTCATAAATTCTCAAATTTTTCCTATTGGGTATGTATAGGACCAATGTATCTAGTGGCATTAATTAAGGAAGAGATATGGGCAGAGTGTATAGGATTACACCATAAAATTTAGAGAGATGGAAATAATGTTGGACATGTCTCCAAAGAAAGAGTAGAGGAGAAAGGGGACACCCTTGATGTAGACCACTTTTTAAATTGAATAAGGTGAAGGTTGCACCATTGATAATAAAAGTGAATGAGGTAGAGTTGATGCAATTCATAACCCAAGATATGAAGGAGAAGCAAAATCCTAGGTGGATGAGAAGGATCCTAAGATATAACTAGATTTATCTGTCAAAATCTTTAGAAAGGTCTACCTGGTATACCATTTCTTTCTGATGGACAATCTAAATAGAATGTAGGCCTTCTTGGGCCAATATAATGGCTTCATAATCTTTTCAACCCTTTAAGAATCTGAAGTACTCAAAGAAAATATTTTCAGAAAGAGTTTCCTTTAGTCAAATAACAATGCGTTCGGAAATTATTTTGTAGATAAAGTTGCAAAGAGAGATATGATTGAAGTGGTCAGAGGATGGAGAGTCACATTTTGGAATGAGGTCTATGAAGGTATAATTGAAGGGAGAAAGAATATGTCCTGAAGGCCTAGAGAATTCAATAACCTTTAAAACATACTCAACAAGAAAATTAAAGCGTTCTAAATAGAATTTAATATGAAGTCCATCTAGACTAAGGCTTTCCCCTTTTGAAAAATATGAATGATGTTTACCAACTCCTCTTTTGAGAGCTTTGTCATTCTATTGATCGAGAAAAATGACCCTTGAACATTCTAAGGGAGACCACCTAGTCGAGAACTTAAAGAAGCTCCTTTTCCGTTGAAGTAGTGGTTCCAACTAGTTAGATTAGGTCTAGTTACCTTCATTCTATCTCTAATGGATTAAAGTATGACCTTCATCTACCAATAGATAAGAGACATAATATTAATTCTCCTTGCTGACCAAGCAAGAGAATGATCCTTAAGCTGACTTTGTATCTCAGTCAAACCACTCTAAATACTACCTCCTTGAGGAGAGGACTTCTAAGATACAAAAACTAAAATTAAAATGAAAAAATTAACTTAAGATTCACTTATCCTAGAGCTATCTCAATTGAAAAAAATAGTAGTCCTTCTCTTAATCAAGAGCAAGCTAAAAGGACGGGAAAAGAAACATGTTGAAATTGAAATGAGATAAAGGAAATAGACGAGGGAAATAGTTCACAAGATCTAATCCTTGTTAAAGCATATATAAACAACTAAATTCCTAATAAATAGTTACCAAAAAATTAACTATAAATAAATCCAACTCCTAATAAACATATGCATAAGAAACAAAAGATTCATGCCATAATACTGAAATAGTTCTTATAAGATCACATGTAGAAAAGTAGGACATATATAACTTTAAACTATTAGATAACCAGCTAGCCTAAAGAAATAAAAGTTCGTTATTATGCAATTTCCAATTTTCAAGATGCATTTATAATTAATCCTACAATATAGTTTGATCATATTTTAAATGAAATAACAGGGAACATTTAACGATAGTGCTAAAGCTAACTAATATACTCATACACCAAAAATGTATTTGAAAGCTGAAGAATTTATTTACAATAATCGTTGCAAATAGTAGTGCTATGAAAATAATTACATAAATAAATCTTATTATGAATATGAATCAAGTTACATAAACCTTAGAATATTACAATAGTGCAAATCCCCTACTTCTAGTAAGCTTGATTCCTCATCTGCAAAGAAAGGCTCGGATCGCACTACAGTAGTGCATATGAGCGTTGAACTCCCTCTACAAAAAGGCTATAAGATCCTATATTATTCGACCTCTTCTCCTGGATTCAAATCCCCCTAACTCAGCCTAGAGATGAGTATTTATACAAAATGGGAAAATATAACAAACTCCCCTTATCTCTCAGCAACAAAATTAGTTACAACAAAGATGGCTTCATTTCAAATTTTGGAAAAATGCATATGAGCACAGTAGAATGAATTTCTCAATTTGATTTGCACAATCCTAAAATTATCCCATTGGTTTCATTGATTCAAAAACCTTTTCCTATTAATATATCCATTTTACACCTGGAGGAATTTCATTGGAAATCATATTATTGACCAAAACATGTTTTACTATCGGCGTTTATCGGAAGTTCTCGGTCAAAAGAAAACATAATTGTATTAAAAATGGTGTAAAACAAACTTTGTAAATAAACCGAATTATGCCCAAAAAAAATATAAATTCAAATGGATTTTAAAGTTATACAACAA